>CAEGAF010045222.1:0-27010 GCA_903067075.1 Micropoecilia bifurca | reverse complement strand
GTAAAATTAAAAATAAAAACATTCAGTTTATCCATAAGCTACTCTAAACAGCATGGTTTTAATTTTAGATTTAAACACACTCAGTGTTTCAGCTGTTTTACAGTTTTCTGGAAGTTTGTTCCAAATTTGTGGTGCATAGAAACTGAAAGCTGCTTCTCCTCGTTTGGTTCTGGTTCTGGGGATGCAGAGCAGAACCAGAACCAGAAGATCTGAGGGGTCTAGACGGTTGGTACGGCACTAGCAGATCTTTAAAATATTGTGTTGCTAAACCATTAAGTGATTTATAAACTAACAACAGTATTTTAAAGTCTATTCTTTGAGCTACAGGGAGCCAGTGGAGGGACTTTTAAACTGGTGTTATGTCTCTATCTACCTGGTTTTAGTGAGAACACGAGCAGCAGCTTCTGGATCAGCTGCAGCTATTTGATTGATTTATTATTATTATTATTATTTATCAAATACATTTTCGCTCCAACTTGAGTAATTTCTTGGATAACTACTGTTTACTTCCACTTGAGTACAGGTTTTGGGCAGCTACCCGCCTCTGCTTTACTTCAGTTTGGACGAATCCGGCTGAAGGGACGGTCCGGCCAGACAGGAAATGGAATCAGCTATCCCACGCTGAGTGTGTGAATAGATAGATTAGGAGTGGACAGTGCGGAGCGCAGAGCAGAGGTATGCGGCGGTGTGAGCGCTTCCTCCTGCGGGTTGCCGGGAGTGTAGGGTCAGTGCGGAGCGGTCAGCAGCTGCTGCCTGGCCTAGGTCCCACAGTTCCCAGGCTGGGGGGATTGACAGGCCAGTAATAAAATCAGGCGCCCTGGTTGGGCTGTGTGCGGCCCATTGTTCCCCCAGCAAGGCCCACGGCTGCTGTTTACTTTCTCCCATATGCATTATTCAACGGCACAGGAGCTCCGGAGAAAGGGGCCCTATTCAGGGATCCTCTTGCCCTTGTTTTGTTTTGCTAATTTTCAATTAAAATAAACCATCTCTTGCCAGTGCCATGGCTGAGTGGGGAAACAGACTGGGACACTGTCCCTGCCGTTTGGGCCGTCTGAGAAGATTAGACAGAATGTGTAAACGGGAATAAAGTGGAATGTATCATTTATTTTGTCAGAGATATGTTTGCTATGGAAAGATTTAAAACGAGACAATGAACAAAGTTGCTGTTAGAGATTAGAGCGTATGCTTTCCCCTTATCTTGTCTTTTTTAACCTGCTGTCTGGTGTGACCTCATTTTCTGTAAAAGACAAACAAAAACACAACCGTTTAGATTTTCAAACAGTAAAGTAGTGGACGTGTCTAGTTGAACAAGTTGAAGCAGGTTATAAATCTCATCCTGGAGGTGGCAACAGGAGGATTCCCATATGGTAAGAGAAAGTCTGAACTGATCACAAAGACAATGACTCTTCAATAATGACTCCCAGAGGTCATTAAATGAAGCCGGCCAGGGCAAGCTGGACTAATCAATAAGTCCAGTGATAGCTCTCTCTTTAGCTGGCTTATTATTCTCACAGGAGGGGGCAGAGCCTTCGTCGCGGAGAGCGAGGACAGATGCAGGGACAGTGGGGAGTGAAAGATTCACCACACATCTGTCACTTCATCCAGAGCAGCGGCTCAAAGGCGGCCGGCCTGCCGGCCTGCCTGCCTCATGCCAGGCCTACCTGTGGCTTAGGTCTGCCATATGTCTCTCTGCTGGCCTCAAATCCCCAACGGTCCCACTTATATTTAGCCTTAACAGCATAAATAGTTTTCTAAACCTCCAACCAGGCACTTACACACAAACACCTGGCACAGTTTTCTGCAAAAACATTCACAAATTCACTTTTTGCTCATAATTTGCAACTGAAAACTTCAGTATTTATTTTGAGGTTTTTATGCAATAGACCAGCATAAACTAGTCCAAACTATTGATATATGTGGTTTTCTAATATATTACATAAATATATGAACAGTGTATGCAATTAATAATTGCTCCAAAGCCAGATTAGGTTTGCTAGATAGAAGAGTTTGACATAAGAAACTCCACCTGACTGCTTTGTAACGTAACAAACTGTGAATCTTTCTTGATTGGATTAGACTGACTGTAACATTCTGCACAGCTGGTGGAAACAGGACCATCACTACATAACCAACCTCACATCGACATATTGAAATGTTCACCTATAAAAAAAGCTTTGGATTAAGAGCGTTTGTGGAGATTTATTGTCAAGACATGTCTGTGATTTTAAAGTAGATTATATAGTTAGACTTGTTTAAACGTCCATCCACGTTTTGCAGATGCAGATTTCGTTTCCTTGATTTAACGTCATTCATGAAAGATACATAATTCAAATGTTAAATTTGAATGGTAGGCAAGACACAGAATTTCTTAATTTTTATTTGGATGCCAACAAGGCATATCCTTTAATGTTTATAGATCCCTGTTCCTATGAAAATTAGACTAATTTGTTGGTGTCATTAAAATATTGGATGCTTATTTTACCCTTTATTTGAAGGAGGGTGAATAAGACGGACATGACACTGTCATAAACATGACATAACATCTGTCATGAACATGAATAAGCTTTCGTGAGTATTTATTACTGTCATTAAGCGTCATTTGGTAAATTATGACACTTTTAATACAAAGTTGACATTATTCAAAATGTCTTTGTTATGACAACTTGACACTAACCAAGAAATCATTATTGATATAAATTTGTAATGAAAGTATTACTGATTGGACTTTAAAGATTAGGCAACTTTATGTTATTAACGGTAAAGTTTAAACAGTAATGATTTCTTGGTTAATGTCAAGTTGTCATAAAAAAGACATTTTGAATAATGTCAACTTTGTATTAAAAGTGTCATAATTTACCGAATGACGCTTTATGACCACAGTCATAAATATTCATGAAGGCTTGTTCATGTTCATGACAGGAGTTATATCATGTTTATGACAGTGTCATGACGTCTTATTCACCCCCCTTCAAATAAAGTGTTACCATATTTTATTGTTAAGAAGGTACAATGGCAAGAACCAGAACTAGAGTAGAACCAGATCCAAATGGAGACTGCAGACTTAATGAAAACAGGTGAGGTGATGTGAGGACAGGTAAGCCGCATGGCAGAAGACAGAAGGAAGCTATTTGTGAGAGAAACAAGCTGACTTGTAACATATTGGGAGATGATTAGTGACATGGAAACCAGGTGAGCAGAATGCAGAGCAGCTGCATGAGGACCGGAGAGAAAATTGCCGCGTTTCATTGCAAATGTGTGCAAATCTTTGTGTTCTGCTAAAACACAATTTTGTTAAATAAGAAATTAACTTAAATCATATGTAAATAACCTTGTTCACGCGATAAGTCAGAAAAAATAATGATAGGAATGGACGTAGACAATGGCATTAGATATATCCATAATTCAGCCATTTGCTCATGTCGGCGTCTTATTCAGGTGTTGGAACAACAAGCCCTGTACTTGGGAGCGGCTACGTATACAAGCATTTTGGGAAAATTGTAGTTGTCAATTTTACAGAAGAACTACGCATTCGAACGACAGACGCTTTTTTATGAATTGAGAGATGCTGTGAGAGCTCAGGTGAGCCTGAGCTCAGGCCTTCTGCTACTTCCTGTCGTCTTCTTTGTCATTTTCGACAGTAGTAACATCCGGCTGTTGATCATGTGACTCCTGGGATATGAATTTTTTTTTCCATTGCAGTTTTTCAAAACACATTTATTTTGATGCGGTTGAGAAACCATCTCCTCCTAGTGCAAAAACTTTCTGTTGAAAATACAACATTTTTTCTAAATTGACAAATTTCCATTAAGAAAATTTCAGATTTATTTGGTTAATGGAAACACTGGACACAAGAAGAGTTATTGAAATAAAGTCTAGAGAGTAACACCAAAATACAAATTCAAATCAATACACAACAAACAGAATACAAGAAAAAAAAGGAATCCTTGAAATAAACGTATGCAATTGAAAAAATATTTTCCTTCCAATTTGCAACTTTCTACTTCCTTGTGTTGGCCTGGACACAAGATTCCAATCAAATAAATTCGTTGAGGTCGCAATGTGATCAGATGTAAAATACTGCAGGGGCGTAAGGACTTCAGCAAGCCAGTAGCAAATCTTTTTATTTAAAATTCAATTCCCTACATAAAAATCTGAAAAGCAGATCCAAGACTCAGCTCCCTATTCCTCACTTCTGTTGATAACCAGTTAGCAACATTCTGTCACAGCCTGCTTTAGATATTGCAGAAGCCAAGTTTGTTTGAACTGAACAGTGCGTACGGTACACATACTGTCATATTCAACACCATCAGCCAGCGATTTGCTTCAGTATATAATAAAGAGAAATAATTTCTCTTTGGCTTGCCATCTTACCCCATTAGTGCCTGGTGAGTGGGGATGTGAATGTTGGAGGGCCTCTTGGCATGGCTGGACGCACTATATTCCCCTGCTGGGTGCAGGTGAGCACTCAATGCAGTCCTCAGCACCTGCCCTCTTTGTTCCCCTTGTTGATGGCTTTGCGGCGTGAAGGGGATCCGTCTGTCTGGCTCTCGTAAAGGCAGCAGCAGCGCGAGGCCCAGTGAAAGCCATGCTGCTGCCATGGCTTTGTGTGGGGCCTGCGTGGCTCCCAGAGTGACCCCACCAGTTCACTTCCTATGAACAACTGAAGAAGTATTACAAAAAAATGCTGAAACACAGATTTACACTTTGACATTTGGACAAATGCAGGTTAAAAATGTAGATAACATAATGTAATGAATGTAGATGGTTAAGATATTTCCCAGCAGGTGAGTAGAAGCAGCATTCAGCTTCTATGCACCACAAATCGGGAACAAACTTCCTGATTTGTAAGTATGTTCCTATTGTAAACCAGACAAACCACTGATTTCCTTTAAATATCGACTAAAACTCACCTGCTTAGAGTTACTTTAGTACTATAATAAATTAAACACTGACCAAAATTCGGATGTGTAATGCCACTTGGAAAAATATAATGCTTGAATTGTTGATTTTTTGTGCATGTTTTTATGATGTAATGCACGTATTGCAGAAATGTGCTATTCAAAAAACTTGATTGAAATGCAACAATAAATTACATATAAAAACTTTATCACTCAGTAAAGCACATTATATAAATCAGTTACATACAGGAGAAGGTTGGAAAGTCTTTATTTCTGTGATGATTATTTTCAAATTACAGGTAATGAAAACATAACATTTACAATTAGAGTTTTACATCATATACAAAGTAAGAAAGTAATTTTAAAAACAGAAATGTGGGCTTAACGAAAAGCATGTTTAATTCTTGCTTAAGGTATTTATAATCTGACAAACGAGACTCGTTGGGACAATTGAGGAAATTTGTATTCTGAACAGCATATATGAGTTTTTTTCAAACTGAAAACCTTTTAGGCCCCAATTTATCTAAATTAGGTTATTTATGCATATCAGCATTTTGTTGACAGATAATTCAGAAACAATATAAAAATTTAAGTTAAGTAAAACAAAGAAGCAGTGATCTGATGTTTTCATATTTTTAACCACTTCCCCAACTATATTTAAAGTATCCTTGCTTGTTTGTTTTAGTCATAACGGTCTCTTGTCTTTAGCTAATAGCATCCTAAATCTTCTGAATATACCTTATAACTTGACAAATTATGCTAAATTTGTAATTTACACAAATTTAGCATCTGATATCTATTTAATGAGTTTATTTACATCCTCAGTTCTTTCTAGACTGAAGAATGTGCTAAAAACTATATATACTTTTCTTAAGCTGAGTATGATGTGGCATAACCTGCACATTCTCTAGACTCTGATTGGTTGACCTGCACTCCATGACCGCTCCTCCCCCCTGAAGCGGTCAGCCAAGACTCGGAGAAAGTTAACAGGAATCCTGATCAACTTGTTGAGATTTGGCTTCTGTAGTAATGTTTCTGTTTGCATGTATGCTATCCAATGTTTGTCTAAGTTGGTTTATCGTTCCTCGATAGCTTCTTATTTAGCTTTTCCTCCATATTTCCTGGTTCAAAATACAAAGTAAACCGACCAATAGCTGATGCGAGAACTTGTGTGATATGCTCTCTGATCCTGGTGTTGTTCAGGACTCTAGCAGCTCAGTTTTGGATGAGAACAGTGAGGAAATTGCTACAATAATTCAACCAGTTTCTGCACCTGAAGTCTTTGGTGCACATAACCTGTCTCCTTCTGGATTAGCATGATGACTTGATATTTAATTTCTGCTCATAATTATAACAAACACAGACAGATGAACGTTTAACATTCAGGCAAAATTATACTCAAAGACAAATATTGTTCTGATATTTCTGCTGATTTGTTTTTCTTTTTTTCAGTGAGTACACACAAAGACAGGAATAAGTTGTGCTACTCTTCAAGCACTACAGCATTTTAAAAAGTCAAGTGATGTTTAACTTCGGTTTATGTTTTATGCAGAGAGAAAAAAATGAAGAGAATCATTAAAGTGGCTCTTAAAAATAACCTCTGCTGTGTATTATTTGAGACAAATGAGACTGATAAATCACTTAAAAACTGCAAAGTGACATTTATGTTTGATTTTATGCCTCTATAGCAGCTACAGATACTGTAAAGTCAGCAACAGAACGGCTAAATTTCTGTGTCAAGTAATTCTGTTTATTTTATATGATGATCAGCTGGACTCCGCAGGGTAGGTGGTTAAAGGTTCTGGCTAGTTTATGTTTGAATTGTCAGGATTTATTAACATTTACTGGCTTTACTACTGGAGGAATAATTGAGGAGCAGGCCTACTCATGGAGCCGCCTGCTGCTGCATGCTTCCAAGATTCAAACCGTACCAGGAGGAGACGATGGATCGACTCAAATTAGGCTCCTTTAAAGACTGATAGCTGAAATACATTTCAGTAGTTAAGAATTTTGATAATCCTTCCTGCTTTTTCTTGTCTCAAGTTATCTCAGAAAAATATGTTGAAAATGTTTTAGTTTTTGGACCTATACCTCCTGTTATAACGTAGGCTAGAGAAGACATGATAGTCAGGATTGGTCCATCAGATTGACCAATCAAAGAACCTTTCAACCATGTGGACAACAGAAAACCTCTTTCTTTGGACGTCTTTTCTCTTATTACCTTCCAACCCCAATCTCAGTACATCGAACAGCAACAAAGAATTTTATTTCATTTTGGAAATAAAATATGAAATATAAGCCAAAAGATAAGAAAATTTAATTTTTATCTATGAGGAAAAACACATACATCACCATATTTGGCATTTCCCAACACATAAATCTTACGTTCATCACAGATTCTTTGCATATTTTCCATATCTGATGTTCAACTTGTGGCCTCAACCATCTTTAAATCATGCTGGGATACGTAACTTTCCTTGTTTGAGTGCCAGTGTAAGACCACTGCTAACATGTGAACTCCAACCACAACCACAGGTCTGTGTGCTATAGGAAAATACATCTTTTTAACCCAAAATTATCATGCTGCTTATCCTCAAGACACACAGGTCAATCAACCATAAACATGAACACACTCCTAAGATTAACGGTACTGTAACGAATTAGCATAACAGTCACGATGTCTGGACTGTGGCAGGACGCTGGAGTACCAGGTGAGAACCCACACATGCACAGGGAGAACATGCTAACTCCAATCAGAAAGCCTCCAGAACTGGATTCAAATAGCTTTTTGCTACAAGGCAATAATGCTACCAACTGTGGCGGTGCCCCAAATCTAAATTTGCCTGGAATATGTGTCAGCCAAGAGTTTGTAGAGATCAAATAAATGCTTTTTAAATCCCAGACCTAACTAAAATAAAGCAGCAATAACAGTTTGCAAAAGAAACTCTAATTGCTATTTCTTTTTGTTTCCCGCTCTTTAAATTGTCTTGCTGGAACATTTGTGTGCGATTACTTTGAGCCCTGAATTACTCAGCATTTTTTTTCTTTTTCTCAAATGCTCAAAATCCAGTTGAAAAATTCATAAAAACACTTTACGATAACATATAACCAATTATGATTAGGTCACAGTTTTGCATTAAAGCCTTTACAAATACTGAGCGCCAAATCCGATAAAGTGGGTCAATGCATAGTGGAGGTCAATGATCGCACTGAAATAAGCCTGACATTAATGTTTAATTTATATGATTTTCAAGGATATGAAATCTTACTGATAAGCTAAAGCAAATTAAGTGGCTGAAAGGAGGGTCATGAGCAGCTTGGTATTTAAGATCCAGGCTTTGAGTGGGAGCATCTTAGAAACCAATTACCAGACAAGAAATAGATCATTATTTTTTTCTCAGAGGGTTGTGGGGTGTGTGGGGTGGGGGGCAAAGGTGGTTGCTAAAAGGAAAGGAGGGCTTTCTAGATTGAGGAGAGAAACCACAATAAAGACATAATCATCTACCCTCAACTTTTCCTATCCAACTTTCAGATTTTAATTTGCCGTCTGTGAAGTGGTACCTAATTTACTTTCGCCTCATCCCTTCAATGCGCCATTGTTGCCGGCGCTGAGATTCAGAGCTTCCTCTCTTAGCTCACCTCGGCGTGAAATTGGTTTAATGAAGCTGAAAGGTATGGAGCTCTCACAACACTGTGGATTCCTGTGACACTGCTTGATCCACCCACCCCTCCTCTCCACGCCGGCCCCAGCTTCAACGCGGCTCTCCGCACACTCGCTCATATTATGCTGCGATTCATAACGCAGCCACAAAAGATCCCTATCTCGCGCATTACATCACAGCATATTTCTGTCCCTCCGAGACTCCAGAAACTCGGGCAAATACTGATACGGAAAAAAAACAAAAAACCAGTGGCTTATGTGGTGTGTTTCAGGCACTTCCTGCATTCGAAATGAATCTTTCCCGTGGAATAATTTGTGTGTGTGTGAGTTAAAGTGAAAGAGAAAGAATAACTGAAATAAGACACCGACAAATCAGAGAAACTAGAGATATTGGAAAATAATCAGAGAGTAACCTCACCTGTTTTTCCCACTTCTTCCAATCTGACCCTGTGAAAGGTGCTCTCGTGTTACCTGTCATCCTGGGTGTGTCTTCTAATGGGAATGGGAAGGAAGTCCTGTGGGATTATGGTGTGTGTTAGTTACATTAATATGATCCCCTCAACTCATATCGCTTACTTCTACTCGCCCTCCTTTAGGACAATTGAATGGAAATGCATCTGTAACCGAATATTCCAGCTTCTACCACTTCTTTCTGGATTCAGACCCAGTTTGGAGCTGATTTCTACCCAAAAAATGCATAAAGAGGGGAGGGAAAATAAGGTCATATTCAAGTTTAAAGGGCATGAGGTGGATAGGATTTTAAAAGTGAACTTTAATGTAAGACAAAGAGAAGGACAGAGCTCTCCAGTTACAAATGGGATTGTTTTGCATTTCGTCATGGTATAATCACAAACAGACCAACACAAAGTAGAACATATTTATGAAGTGGAAGGAAGACGATTAATCTCTCAGGTCTGGCTTTTATAAGAGACATAAAGAGAGGGAGACGCTTTGCCACATGCAGGAGAAAAAACAAAGTGGAAGAAAGTTACCTGGTGAGAAGAGACAGAGCTGTAACTACATGCATCATTCCCACAGTGAAACATGGTGGTGGCAGCATCATGCAGCAGGGAAAGGAAAGTAATCAGAATTAGCTGGAGATAAATTTAGCTCAATTCTGGAAAATAAACTTGTTACAGGCAACAAAAGCCAAAACTATAGAGCAGAGTTTTACATTGGAACAAGAACCTGAAACTAACAGCCAGCGCTGTAATGTTATGTAACATTAATTCATATGGTCCAGTCAAAGTTCAGGCCTGAATCCCGTAAAGAATCTGTAGAAGGACCTAACAGCTCATCAACTAATATGACTGATCTTTGTCAAATTAATATTTCACAAAGAAAAATTAGCAAAAATGTTTCTACATGTGTAAAACGGGTTCAGACAAAAAAGATGTGGAGCTGTAATTTAAGAAAAATATGGTTCTTCCATCTTATTGCTTTGCAGGGATTGAAAACAAACACAAAGCACACTTACTATTGCTTGATTTAAATTATGTCCTGCAACAATAAACTACACTGAAATATTTGTAGAGGTTCTAATCATCTCCATGTTATGAAAGAGGAAATGAGTAAAATACCTTCCCAACATAATTGCTCCAAAATTTAGTACAAAAATATCCTGAGCAAGATAAAAAGGAATTTCATTAATTTCCTCAGCGGAAGACTGAAACCTGGGAATATAAGTCCTCAGTTTTAGTTTCCGTCATTCATTTTGAATGCAAATTACACTGAAAGTAGGTTGGGATGATGAAATGCTCACTTTTTAATAAATAACTGAACAGTTCATTTAATTTACTCAAAAATTCAATTGAGACTGACTGTTTTACACATATCTAAATCAAACCAATTTAACATCTCATTTAATTGTATAACAATCCTAATATCTGAGATTGTGCGAAACAAAGAGATCACCTAAACTGATTGCACAATGCAGAGCAACACTTTTATAAGCAGCATTAAATGAGGAGATGAAAGGAAAGAAAGAGGATGAGCAGATTTGAAGACTTTCAGGAACGGAGGACAGGGACAGGTCTGCCGCACAAAGGTCCATTTACACTGTAATGACACGGTTGTTAGGCTGAACTTTGGTCGGCGTATGTCAAAAAGAATGAGCACTTTCGCCTCTGTGGCACTCAGGCCACAGCTCTGCTGTTTGTCTTTGAAATGCCATTGTGGGTGAGGCCTCTAGTGTTCGCACAATGTGCCTGTTACAACTTTCCATTCACCGTGGGATTCTGAAACCCACAAAGGAACGCCAAATTATCATCCTGCGATTTTGTGCCATTTTGAATGAGCAACCGTCATCTAGCCAGAGTTGGCAAATGATTTCTTCTAGACTCGCTCTTGTTTCCTGTGATTTCAGTGCCGGCAAGGCCCATTTAGACACAACATGAAGGTGGTTATGCATAACAGCAGCCAAGTGAGAGATCTCTGCTCAGCTGTTGTGCTTTTTTTCCCCCTTTGTTCTGAAGTAAAATATCTGGTCCGCGGGGGATTCAGATGAGAAAATGACAGCCACAGGGGTGCTATCTTTTACAGGTAATTACTCAATTATATGTAAACACTGTTGCAGGAGAAACAGTACAGTGGAGTGGGTCACACACACTGCTGAATGATCCACAAGAACCTAGAATCTCAAAGAAAAGAGGCATTTGAAAATGGAAAAACTAAGATAAAAAGAAAATTAACTAATGCACACCCTGATCATTTTTAAAATGAAAGCATAAATTAATATTATTAAACCAAATCCCATCCCCTAACCTCACTATTTTTTTTATTACAAACTGAGCACAGCCTCTTTAATCCCCTCACATTAGCAGTGACAGTACGGCTGTGCAGCCACTAGTGGGCGCTATCAAACAGAAAGGGACCCAAGGATTCCCCTGCAGGCTCCAATCTGAGGGGGGAAAAAAGTCTTGTTTGAACAGTGTTGGGAACCAACAGTGATTTTATAGGTTTGTTTAAGACACAGGTTAAGCCTTTGGACAGCCAGGTAGTTAAGCAGATGACTGTAAAGAGTCTGGGTGTTAGGTTACATTGGTGCAGGCTAAAAGGATGAGTCTGTAAACATTTAGGCAGGCCTGACAGAGCAGATGAGATATAATACGTGTCCCGAAATACTGAGCTGTCATCCAACTGACTCAGGGAAGCAGAGGAGCCAGATTAGAGGTTTTTAACCCCTCGGGTTTGAATTCTTTCTATTTTAGGTTTCTGCCTCCTACCTGCAGCACGAAACCACACACTTAAACTCACACTTAATCAGGGATGGAAGCTACACATGGCGAAGCAGGCTTGTGGTCAGCGGCTCTGCCTGTGGTCCTGCTCTGACCACAGTTACACACAGGCCGAGTAAAGCCCTTCTTCCCCAGCGGAGCGGCTCAGCAGGCCTTCCAACCATCGCCTGAGACAGCCTGCCACGAGGAATTAGAGGGAAGGAAGGAGGCTTCCTGAAGATTTACAGGCTTTAAGTTCCCGATAGCGTCACCCTGAAAGAGCAGCAGGCCCTGCGGCTATTAGCAACAACAGCAGCCGCCTCCAAACGAGACGACAACACAACGCCACCCAACCGATGGAATACCTTTTAGGGTTTTCCACACCTGATAGTCCGGTAGACGCAATTCGTTTGCAGCATTTGTTACATTTTCAGTTTGGTTTCACTGTGTCAAACAAACCGAACCCTAAGAAAACCCTGTTCCCTCCATCACCTGTGGTGGTGCTGATCCAAGAATCACTCAAGGAAACAACATAACAATCTGAGAGCTTCTTCTTTCTTCATGAAATGTAAACAAAGATGGAGTAGCATCAGATTTTACTGGATGTAGGAGTTCTTATTTGAGTCTTATCTGTCATTAGTGCAACCATTTGTTTTGGTTGTATTTACCCAGAATGCCCTGTGCTAGAGCTTGGTTCCTGCTTTTGGAGTGGTCTCCAGTCCACTTGCATCCACATATTTATTTGAACCAAACTAGTGTTGACTTCATTTAAAACGAGAACAAGGTTTCTAGGCGGGTCAGAGTTTCCATCAGATGTCGATTGCACATTCAAACCTTCCCAAACTAACCAGACTTTCTAGACAAACGGATGAGAGCTGGTCTGTTGTGAATATACCCATGAAGAGCAAAAGTCCAACTTATAATGAAATGTTTTTTTCAGTTTGTCTTAGCCTTTCAGTTTCTTCCATTTGTTTCCGTCTACAGTCATTGTGTAAACTTACATGTCACTTCCTGATATGTGACCTTCTCTGATATAATATACTTGTGTGCTGCAAGATGAATTTGTCGTCTACACATTGCTTTCTAAACATTTGTCTGAATGTTCTTTGCATAGATTCGGTACACACTGCTTGAAAATGACTTGAATGCTGCTTTGCTTTTGTGTTCAGAAATGTCAAGTTTCAAACTGGAAAAAAACAATCGAAGACCAACTGAAGTTACAATTCCAACATGAAAACTTTTAAAGTCTCTCATGCAACTCAGAGTTTGGTAACCAATGTGGTTTCTGTGCACTTTAAAAAACCAAAATACTCACTTATAACGCTATGTATAACACTAAAGCAGTGGCCCACTATGTTCCTTAGCTGTCTGAGTTCAGTGTGGAGAAATACCTTGGCTGGTATCACTGAGAGGAGGAGACCTGGTCTCTTTGAACAAGAGTCAGAAAATCCTGTTGTTCTTATGTTAATAATACAACCGCCCTCCACAAAGTAACTGTAAAGAGCCACACTTTCGGGTTCAGGGTGAAACCGCTCCTGAACGCGGTCTGACCTGAAGAATCAAGAACTCCCTCAAACACAACCTGTCTGACAACTTGGAGTAGTTGTCATGGGAGGGTTTCAACATTAAAACACAAAGGCACATTTCATATTTGCCGACAAACATCTTGAAGATCTCTTGAGAAAAACGTTTGGGGAAATATTCTGTGCACTAATTACAGAGTATGGACCCTGTTACTTTGTAGTCAACACAGTATTTCTGTAAGCTACACACCACAGTGAAACATGGTGATCTGGGGTTAATTTGCTTCTTCGGTACCTGGACGACTTGCAAGTACTAATGGAACCAATAGAGTTGGACCATTAGTTTGTGATGTGGATCTCAAGCGCTCCGGGTTATTCAACAAAACAACAATCTAAGGCACACCAACGAGTCTACCTCTAAGTGGCTAAAAAAATACAGGATTTGAAGAGGCCTATTCAAAGCCAAGGTACGAATTTGAAAGCCCTTCACAGTAAACAAAAATAATTATTGCCAGTCTTTGGCAAACACTTGAAGACAGTTGTTGCCGCCAAGAGTAGAAAGGCTCATTACTAGCTTCAGGGGGGAGTTTATTTGGTTGGGATAAATTCATAATTTAAAAAAGATTTTAGTATTTACACAAGTAATCTTTGAACATGTAAGTGTGACAAAAACTGTAAAAACAGGAAAAATCTGTAAGGGGCCAAAACTCAATTTGCGAGACTGTGCACTGTCGGTATTGATCATAATATTGTGATACCTGACAGGAGAAGTGAATTGCAGATTATATCTTCACCTGTTAGAAGGTGGCAAATTGGCAGCTAGTTACTAAGCTGTCCTCAAAGTTGATGGAAGGGAAAATCGACTAACGATATTTGTTTTACCCTCTTTGTGGATCATTCTGTGTAACATAACTCCTAATTATTCTTGGAAAATCTGCCTATTTGTGATTTTTTTTCTAAAATATTTGAAAGAAAATGCAGCTTGGGAAGCTGAAATGCCTAGGAGCAATGGTACTTGACAAGCTACATGACATTTGCATGATTGGCTGCACCCTCCGACACAGAGACTAATACAAGCTTGTGCATTTTCCACAGTACATTGCAGTATATTTGGAGTTTGAACTATTAAAACAAAACAGTTAGAAGCATTTTAACTGGAGTCTTAGGTGTTTGTGGACGTCAACTATTTGTGGGCAGCTGCTGTCCCTAACCCCCATGAATACCAGCAATCCACCGCACCCTATAAAAGTGAAAGAAATGGAAGTGAACTGTCGACAGGGTCACTGGCAGCCAAGGCTCTTTGAAGCAGGTTAGAAGCAAATGCTGTCCACTGCTCTTGTTTGGTTTCTGTCAGCACCAAAATGGACATCAGACTATCGGATCTGGAATTTGCAGAACTAAAAGGGTTCTTTTGAGCTTTGCATCATGTCATAATGCTATTCCCTCATCAAAAACGTACTTGGAGTGTTGCCATGATTCTGTCAAACATGTCTGAGAAATCCTTTAATCTCAATAGCAGCCATTCAGCTGTGCAAAACTCCTGGTTGGAACCTGGCTCTGCCTTCTAGGCACAGATCCTTCTCAAAGTTGCAGTTTCCAAACTTCCGAGCTTCCATGTTGCAGACCACCTCACCCCCATGTCTGCCCCAGTCAGCTCCTTCAGACTAGCCAGGAACAATTAGCAAACACTAAGTGGAACAGTACAGCTGCTGATGATTATATGAGCTACTTCACAGTCTAACGCTGGTAAAAAATGTTGTTAAAGGGGAGGAGTGATGTTGTGATGACTTCCTGAAGGCAGACTTTCAGAAAGAGCAGGATGTCACTTACAGAAGCACATGGTACCAGGAAGCAGAGCGACGCTTTGGGCAATGTTCCAGCACTGTGTTGTTGCGAACTATCTGCAACCTTTCATAACAGCTGATCACTTTGAGCTCTTTTGGGAGGAAGATGCACCTCAACACAAGACAAAAATGGTTTGAAGAGCAAAACATTGAGCCTGGGGTCTTGACTTGGCTTTCCTCTGGAAATGCTTAACAAATAAGTTTGATCAGTGGTTGCCCATTTAATAGCTTATGGGACTTTAGCAATCTGCTGCTAACATCCCACTTCTAGATGCCAAAACACACCTTCAAGGCTATAAATGAGTCCATGCCTAAGAAGGTCAGGTGAGGTTTTGGCAGCAAAATCGAGCCCACAAACTTTTAGGTCATAATGTCATGTATAATGTATCTCTCTGCCATTCTGGCTTCATAAACAGCTTATGCAAACTCTTAAAACCTGAACATTTTCATGATTTAAAACATGAAAATGTTTTTAAACTACTCACAAAGGTATGAGTATTTCTGCAAACAAGGATTTCTGCCAAGTACTTAAGTCATAATCTGCAGTGTGTAGTATTATGGATGAATTTTCCGTGTTCTGCATTTTTTTTTTTGACAGACCTTGTGTGACAACCTTCTGTGGCCACTCCTCATTCCAGTTAGCTTCTCCCCGGATCAACCAGCTAAATAGTAGGCGGGTTAATCTCCCTGTCAGTCTTCGTTTGCTTCCACTTTCTCCCACTGTCTTCCACTTTTTTTATATAAAGACTGATAAATATTTCTCCTTTTCTTCCACTTCCTCAAACCGATGAAAGTAGCTGATATGACACAGCCATGAGTATTTTTGTGTGACATTTGGACTGCTTTTAGCTGCACTGTGCCTTGATAAAAGGCGGCATGGTCGGCCAAACGCATGCTCACAACCTGACTCACGCACATGTCACGAAAATAACCACAGGATTAAAATCTCTACTGAATTAGATGGCGACTGACAGCTCAAAATCGTCAACACTTAACCTTTGATGGTCTGACTTTGTTACTAAATGTTTTGTTAAGCATTTGAGAACTAGTTTTTTGACATTTGGAGTTTTGATTTAAGAAAGAATAAACATCTGGATGTGAGCTAACATGTGGACCTATGGGACTCATTCACAGCAGAATGAAGTTGCATAAAAAGACCGTCAGATACAAAAAAGCCAAAAGCATCATTTTTACATATCTAGCAGAGGGGCCCCATGTTCCGTAGATGGGCTTACACCCTGAGCAGGTATGTGCTATGCAATTACGAGACTAGCTCAGAGCGTGCAATTATCAGTCGGTGCTGTAGCATTAAGTGCGGGGGCAGCGGTGAAAACAACTTTAAAGAGAGGCAGCGAGTTTCAGGTGTCGAGATTTTCCTCACCTGACTAATTTTTCTCCCTTATAATCTAGCCGAATGTCCTCGGCAGTGAGGGCAGACCCACTGCGTGGCCTGGGCTGCAGTGGGTGTGACCCGGCATGGGAGAATGTGTGTAGGTGTGTTTACCGTTTTAAAAATAGGGCATGCCTGACAGACAACCGACAAATCAAAAGTGTATGTTTATGTTGTCTCTCGAGAGCGACCGTGTGAATGTTGCTCTGATCGTGACTGTGTCTGCACATGCGGTATGAGGCCGCGCGACAGCGTCGTCATCGGAGATAGACAGGGCGCAGAACTGATAAGCGCGTCAAAGACTGATTGCATATTTCTGAGGAGGTGCAAGTGAGTTCAGTGCTTTTCCAATACAAAAAAAAACACCAATAGGAGATTTACGTTCATCCCGTCTTGTACATATGGAAGTGTGTGTCAGTGTTTGAATATATGCGTGTGTGTACAGCCATGTCTGCAGGGTGAGGTGGAGGCCAAGGCTTTGGCAGCAGGTCTGGCACGTATTTCAGGCCCAAACCTGCATGGAAGAGAGGGGAAAAACTAAAGAGGCAGAAAGCAAATAGGTGTGAGACTATTTGCCTTCATATGTGACAAGCTTCACTTATTCCTCGCCATCATTATAAGCTCCTCACACTGCTGAAGCAGCTTAACACTGTCTCTGGATTTATTTTACAGTCATTACAGGAGCAAATCAGCAACGGACAAAACATGTTTTAACTTCATGCAATCACGATACACAAACTTTAATCTCCAGTTAAATCTTTGCACACCTTGATTTGTTGTTTGCATCTTGCTGGGTGGTCACAGTTTCCACTTGTTACACTCGTATTCTGTTCTCTCCCTCTTGTTTTGAGTTAAGATTCGTATCTGAACATCTCCTCCACCACCTTGCAGGCGGCAGGCATGTGGGGCATACTTGTTTTTGCTTCACCATGTCAGCCAGGCGCATCGTGGCTGATGAATTCATTGTATTTCAGTAGTCACGCATTCCAGGAATGCGTTTAAAGTCTATTTGCGGTGCTCATATAGTTTGTCTCTCCTGCAGCTGTCCACACAGTTTGGCTTTTTTATTTTGATTTCGGCTTCCTGAGGTTTAGTTGGTTTGGGTGTCACTTTATTAAACATCATTGGAATAGGAAGTACTTAGATCCTTTGTTTAAGCAAAGGAAAGTTGCCTTTCTGCTGCAATCAAGACAGAGCCAAAAATAACAGTTTGTGTTGAATTAAGCAGAAGTCCTCAGTGCATAAAATTATATCCCGTGGCTTTAATATGAAAACATATTGCTTTTGCAGTACAATCCTTTTGTAGTTGCACTATTGTTGTTGGGCTTTGACTGTAGCTAAACGTTTTTTTCAGTTATTCTTTCATTAGTCCCTAAAATCCTAAAAATCAGGAAACCTCTGTCAGAATGTTTTGAAACAAGTTAATTGCTGATTGAAAAGTTTACACACTCTCACTATGTGCATAAATATATTCAACAAATTAGTTCAAGAAGTAAAATCGCACAGATTTGACATAAATTAGGTACAAAATTCAAGTGTTTATTTCCGTCACTTTTAATGATTATGGTTTACAGTTGATCAAAACTATCTCTCAAGAACAGTGATATAACCGTCTTTAAAGCAGCTACTGATACTTATGAATGCATGAGCAGGTACCAGCTGGAAACTGAAATGAGCATCTCAATAAAGCTTATCACTGTAAAGTAGAGCTGAATTAGAGTTGATTTTAATTAGAAGTAAATAGAATACTGATCAACATATTTCATCAACATCAAATATGTTGAACAAATTAGAATTGTGTTGTTTTTACATGTTTGGCTAAGCGCTAGAAGCTGCTGGTGCTGTACTGGTGCAGCACCAGCAATTCAATACATTTATGTTTGTGTTTGAGAAATTAAAAGTTTTACCACTGTTTTTCTGTATTGGATCAGTATCGGATGATACTAAACCTTAGATATCGGTATCAGAAGTGAAGAAAGTGGAACGGTGCGTCCCTACTACAGACAAAAGCAAAGCCAAATTCAGCAACCAAATTAAACTACACTCTACTGTATCTGGTTGACAAATATTCATCCAAAAATTATACCAAAAGCTTGTTGACATATGAAACTTGCATCTCTCCAACTTGCTGTGGATATTTAGGGAAATATTCCCGAGGGTGTATGCATATTATTGAAACTTTATGTATATTTCTGACCCTGTGTGGTTTTAGGAAAGCTTTAAATACAATTCAAACAATTTCACCCAATTCATGTTGCTTCATGTGGGATCATTACAATCTGAAAAAAAGAACATTTCAAATAATTTACACAGTTTTACATAATGTAGATAGGTAAACTATTTCAAGAAACGACATTTAAAAAAGAAGGAAATGCTAAAAGCAACCACTGCTTGTAGATAAATGTGGTGTAGGAAAACACAAGATTAATTAAGGAGCCTGAGAACAGAATAATAAAGACTGAATAAGTGTATTCAGACTGACATGCCACCATCCTCACCAGCTGGGCCTGTGGCTCCTCAATTTGGTGTATTTACAACAGCAGCCATTATGAGTTGCATTTTAAATCTAGCTAAGAATCCACTGAGGATACTGGCAGATAAAAGGATTTCCTTTCTAATATCCAGCTAATGCCTACACCTACACGGAAACGCTTCTAAAGAGAGGATGTGTCCCCCGAGGCAGAAAGTAAATCACTGTCCATTGTGACCACGGCATAAAAGTGGCATTACCGAGTGTATCAACTCCGTAACCTCAAAGGAAATCTCTATTCAGCGGCTATAAAAGAACGCCTTTGCTCTCTATTGCTGTCGGGCCAGTTATGGAAAGAAAGAATGGATTAAGAGAGAAAACAGACAGAAGAAAAGTGGAGAGCACACAGGTGAAGTCCTATGGCGGTGGAGGTTTGCTCAGCTGTGCTGTATTCTTTTCTGCACCCCGCCCTGCAACCAAAGACTGGGATATCTTTCCATTTCACTCTCCCCCACCCTCCCTCACTCGCTGCGTCTTTCTCCCGCTTTCAAATTTGCACAGGTGAGAGGACAGCCGTCCAATGAGTGTGGGTGGGAGACCTGAAAGTCAGGTTTTCCTGGCTGCCTGGTGGAAGGAGTTTACCTTCAGACTGGTGCAAAGACGCAGATTTGATCACAGGGGCCCAGCCAGTCTTTTGTCTGACCAGACAGCAAGCACACAAACATGAAAAAATAAGCGATTCAGAGCTCATTAGTTGTGAAACACAGTGAAATATTAACACGTAGCAGGTGAGCTGCATGATGTTAATATAAGATGCAGAAAAAAGGAAGCAGGTGGAGCAATACCGGAGTCATAATGGGCGGAGAGGTTTGGCCACCAGGGCCAAAAGTTCAGAGCAAGGAAAGGTAACTCAAGCCACCATGTGCCAGAGTCTCACGTGTTCCCATCCCTGTCCTACCAGCTCGGGTTTCTGGCTCGTCCAGGCCTCTTGGGAGATGAGGTCCCTACACGCAAACACCCTCCTACCCCCATCTTGATCGTCAACTTTTTGAGCCCTTCTGCCCCGCCTTCCAATACTAAACACACACTATAGGCAAACACATACATAATGCATCAACTCCATGAGTGAATTCAGCAAACACAGGAGAGCAGGCTTAATCCTGAGAAACTCCACGTTGCCTCGCTATCGCAAGCAAACAAGGATTTGCACAAGTCCGAGAGGATGAGCCGATTGCGTAAATCAGAGCGGTGCCTTTCTTTTATCACGCTACAGTCTTGAAGGTTTACTCCGGGCCTTTCAAACATAAATAGTCAATGTAATGTAGCCAACGCAGCCAGAGGAACAAGTTGTAAATCACCATAATTATCATTACGCCCTAGTCAAGAGCATGTTGCTCAGATGCAAGAGGTGGGATTATCTGACATATGTAAACCTGAGGGCATTCTCTCCCTTCCTCCCTGCCTTCTCCTTCTCTTCTTGTGAAATTCCACCGAGGGAAATTTATCTGATTCATATCTTCTTCAGTGAAACCTGAATCATCATTGAATAAAAATACAGTTCAAGTTTCATTTCAACAGTCAATATGGTTGAGCTGAATGAATCATAGTAAAAAAAAATATGTGTATATATATATATATATATATATATATATATATATATGCTAAATGCTAAGATAAGGTTTAAGTGTTTTCTTTATGATTTATGCATCTTTATAGAAGCAGACCATTTTTAAACTCTTGGTTGTTTTTCTTTTTATTTTAATAATAATTGCTATTCTTATGTTACAAGTTCAAGCTTCTCAGTGATCCTCTGAATAGAAAGCATCAAATAAAAGTTACGCAAATGATGTTCCCTTTGTGTTGTTGAATAAACACACCTGTGCTAGCAGTGTTTCTGTGAGGGCAATTCGGTTTGACTAACTGTAAACGCTGAACATGCAAAGGCCTTATATTTGCATTAAAAAGGTTTTCAAAGACAAAAAAAGGGTCTTAGATGTTTGTATCAAGTGTCTGGAAGTAATCCAAAAGATTAAACTAAGGGACATCATTATACTCAGAACAAAGAACAAAACAATAAAAAAATACTTTCTCATCCAGTTTGATGTGTTGTTGTCAGACTAGACATTTAAAATACCAACCTACTAAACACATATCCATTCAGTCTGCTACAAAGATATCCCTGATTAAATGAATTCAAGTTTAAAGTTAAAGTTTAGTGTATGCTTCATTTAGTGACACATTTTTTGTGTTTTATGTTTTTGTCATTTAAAGCGTTTTGAAGTGCTTTGTTGCTGAAATGTGCGATACAGATAAAACTGACCTGACTAATAGTCAAAAGAAGATTAGTCTGTGTACATTATTGCTGTATAAATAGCCTGAAATTAATTAAAGTTTAAGAAATGACTGTATTTTTCAAAAAACTGCAAAATTTAAAACTTTTGGTATCTTTCTGCAAAATGAGAATAAAGCCAACTTCAATAAAGTTGACATTAGTTTTATTATGCTTCTGATTGCTGAAGGTGCAGAACCTGAAATAGCCATGATGTCATCAGAAAAAAATGACGCATGAATATCCTTCTAATGACAGGATAAGCATTTTAGTAACACTGAATTTCCTCATTCTTTGAAGAGAATGAGGAAATTCAATCACCTGTTTGGCGCCGCAATAAACTTTCAAACAATAACTTTAAATATTTCTTCCAATTAACATAACAACCATGTTGTGTTTGACATAGTTTTTTACAAAGTACAATTTGTAAGAATATAATATACGGTAATATAATAGAATAGAATAGAATAGAATAGAATAGAATAGAATAGAATAGAATAGAATAGAATAGAATAGAATATTCATTATTGCCCACAGTGGGGAAATTCTGGTGTAGCATGAAGTTCTGGTGTAGCAGAAAAAGTGTTATTGTATATAAATATATATAAAGATTAAATAATAATATACTCTGCAATATTATCACCTAGAAATAATGTGAAGTTATCAGAAATATTCAAGGGATGTGCACCTGAGTAGGATTACTTTTTTATCTTAATGTTCATAATATACTTTTATGTTTGTGCATTAAAACAGCTCAGCAATAAACCAAAAACAGACGATTCTGTTACAGCAATAACACATTAAAACTTATGTAGAGTCACTTGATGTGTCATGAAAGTGTAACTCAGTTTAGAGAGTTTTTTCCTGATGTGGACTTTTAGGTTATCCCTGAATTATGGATCCAACGTGAAGTTTTAATGATAACTGTAGCTAATTTTACAGCATTTACTTTGTGTTTTAAACTAAAATATTACTTTCACAGAAGTTATTATTCTTACTCCACATACACAAAACACTTCAAAAAAAGACTTCAATAATTTATAATCAAACAGTTAATGCTGACAGAAAATGATTCTTGCACAGTAGAAGAGTTATACGTGATTTATAATTCTGTAAATATTCTATCAATTTAAAACACTTGTCACTGTCCCTCCACAAAACAACAACAAAACACTCCTGGTAAGTAAAAGAGTTAGTTCTACCTACCTAAGAGTGGCTGTTTCTGTCATAGGATTCTACTCTAACTTGTTTTGGTTAAAGTGGTAAAAATATGAGAATAAAAGTCATAACTTTATAAGAATAAAATTGTAATATTATGATTTTAGACACCATCCTCATACAACTTTATTCTCCATAGCAGCTTTATTCTCACATGACTTTATTCTCATAATTTTATATTCCTCCATAATTTCAAGGTTGCATTTTTCTTGTTTTTAGTGTGAGATCAGACTACAGCATGAAAAGATAAAACAACTATAAGGCTTTTTATACATCTTCACTAGAGATGCCATTGTCCTGAATGCAGACTCTGTCCCTAAGTTATTATTGGACTGGACAAAAAAAACAACAAAAGTATTTAAATAAATTCCCTAAAAATACATTTGAAAGCAAATCTTTATTGCCTTCACAGAATTGGACTGACGAGTCTCACATGCTCTTCTTTCAAATGGAAAAGTTTTGACAAGCTCTCCCATTTTTTAAAATTTTTGTAATATCTATTACCAGAAAGTAAAAAAGCCGTGTTACAAAAGTTAATATCTGCAGTTCCTATGCTTCTTTGAAAGTAAAAATCAACCAGCAAGTCTAGCTTTCCTCTGCATTTTTGAGCCTCCCAGGAGCTTTGGATGTGGAGGTGTGAATGCTAACGAGGCCCAATCTGTGTGCCACATAAGAAAAAACAATTCATGCTAATCTGCCGCCACAGACAGGAGTCCAGTTAGGCCAATCAGCAGAAGAATCATCTGGAGTGGAGAGGTCTCACAGAAGCCCAGATCAGGACCCTGATTGCAGTGGGGTGAATTACAGCTCGAGAACGGTGATGGCTGCCTGGGTCAGCGCTGATGGAGAGATTCTAACGGCACCAGCACAGACAGCTTCAACTCACCTGATGCACTGATGTGCATAAATGCATGACTTTAAATCACAAATGGGGGCATATTCACCAACAACGTCGGCTAACCTAAAAAAAAGTTGGATTAGTCAAAAATGTCGATCGTTGCCTAGTTCCCTTCGTCTTCAAAGCCTGCCTTCAGGCTGACATTTGACCCTTCGCACAACAAGTAAATCAAAACAATTCAGCAAGCTACTTCCCATAAAGTCAGCGCAGATAAAACGGGAAACTATCTTTGCCCTGCAGCAACGCATGTAAATGCGTCAGGGGAAGGCTGATCTCTGCATGAGTGAAGGGAGGCAGAGCGGAGGAGTCTTTACTAAGAGGGATTTATACGCCTTTGTGCCACAGAAACAAACAACTTTAACAAAATTTAATCATCTGATCATCCATTATTGTTCTTGCTCCCCACTAGCTGAATTTAGGGCACATAAAAGAAAAAAAATGAATAAAGTGGCATGAAAGCAATTAATAAAATACTCTGATTAGACTTCACATTGTTAATGGTGGTGTGTACAAATGAACCAAGCTTCTCCAGTCTGAGCCATTATTATTAGGGATGAATGTAGAATTTGAAGTTGATGTTAATCATGTCGGTGGGGATGAACTGAGCATCTCCAGGCCAGGTTCTGAGTTCTTAGTGAGGATGAAACAAACTTCTAGATTTATGAACTGAGCGTCAGGATTCTTTATAAAATTAAAACCATCACAGACAATCCTCTGCATCTACTTTATCAGACTGGAATACAACAATAGAGCATCTTCAGTCAGAGGCTCCTTGATTCCTACTGTGACATTGACTACTACAGGAGATCCTTCTAGCCCAGCCTCACCAGCAACTACCACTAAGCCTGTCACAATAAGCAAATAATCACATGATAAGTCATTGGAATAATTTGTCAAATTTGTAAGAGTTTTTATTTACTTATTTATTTTTTATTATGCTGTGTTTTGATGTACAGAAATTTGTATCAGCTGTGGTTGTTTTAAAGTACTTTACAAATAAAGTTGGTATGGTACGGAAAATGTGATTATAAAATGTTTATTTGGCAAAACTATTATGTAATTACTAAGCTGGAATTTCACCAAGTCACAATCTGTTAAGTCATATTTAATTATGTCATCCTTTCCAGGGAACGCAAGTGAAAATTAGCATTTTTGCTATAACCTGGTACCAGACATCTCTTTTTTTAATGGTTAAAAAATGTTGTGCATTGTGGCTGCATAAATAAATATTATAAATCAAGATACGGTTAATAATTTCCAATCTGATGATTAATGTTAGACATCATTGTGGTTCATAATGGTTTTGTGTGGTTTTAATTCGCATTTCACTTATTTTTGGTTGTTATGTTATTTGGATATTTAAAATATCTTCCACTCAAGTGTTGTGTGTTTGTCACAAAATTAAAGTAAATGAACATGGATTATTGTGCCATTACCACTATATTAGTTGAAAATGATCTCTTAAAAACAATATTATTATTTAACGCAATAATTTTGGGGACAATTTATCATCCAGCAAACTTTGTTACTGTAACAGGCTCTAAAATTCTTTGAACTCTTGGATGAAAAAAGTTACAACAACATTTTCCTTTGCGATTAATAAAGTATTTTTGATTTTGATTAGGCTGAATTGAATTTCGACCTTAAAGAATGTCAAAAGAACATTTGAAGCCTGACCGGTGTAGAGAGACTGAACATAAATCAAAAAGGTGAGTTTGTGGGATAATTTAAAAGAGTTAGGAACACACTTATACACATTTAAGTTAATCAGACTGCCAGTAAAAGCACTGCAGCAGCAAATCATTAGATCTGCTTCTACTTGCTGGGGAATTAATAGTTAATTCAAGCTTAGTTTCCCTCATTTTAAGGTGGCTGCCCTGTTGCCCCGGGTTGTTTATGGGAGCTGAGAGCCTCACAGTGACGTGCGATAGTACACAGGCGAGATTGCTCCCAGCTTCTGGAATAGACAGGCGAGTACAAGCACACGCATGTGTCCCCTGTTCTGTCATGCTGACACGCTAAAAACATAGACACAAAGCCACATGGATGGTCCGGGTCATGTAACCGTGAAGGGATCTGTGCCAAACGAATGCTGGACATCACTGAGGAGAGATTTGCTTGTTTAAAGGGAAAAGTTTGCAACGTTTTTCAGGACACATCACACACTCCTGGCAGTGACACATTTCAGGACAACCCTGACTAACGAGCGACTGGAAACCATGACTACGGTTTCCAAATGGATCCTGTTTTGGTTCTTCAGGGCATGACTCATAACACCTAACCCCACACTTAATAGTTTGAAGGTTTCGTTGTCGTCGGTTCTCTTTTTTCTTCTTCACGCTACTGGGAACATGAGAGCTGCTTCCAGTAAGAGTGTGTACTGTACACCCAGGAGCTAATGGAGGCAACGGGGGAGGTGAGGGAAGATTTTTAGGGTGCCTAGAGTTTTGGGGGCAGAGTGGGTCTATTTAGCCCCCAGCAGATTGCCCCCTCTCCTCCTCCCACCTCTCCCTCTCCTCCTCCCCTCTCCTCCCCCTGGCTTTGTGTGCCTTGAGCCCACTCCTCCCCCTTTTGTCACCCGGGCATTCCGCTTTGGTTAGCACACACAATGGGCGCTCAGTGCTCACCCTCCTGACACTGCATTCTGCCTGTGCACTAGGGAGTGGGCACGGGAGGGAGAGGAAGAGGGGTCCAGGGGGGAAGGTTAAAGGATGACAGCAACTCACCCCATGTGACCAAAATGCCATCAAGTACCAACCACCGCCCCCTGCTCTACGCCTCTTTCAAAGACCGGCGTCCAACTTCACCCATCCGTACAGATGGGCAGTAAAAGTAGAGCCAGTGGGCCTGTTGGCACGGCGAAAAACAAAAACCTCGACCTCACCAGCCAGACAAACGAACAGGTGTCTCTCATGGCTGACTGGCAATTCATTGGCTCGCTTTTCCTGCCTGAGCAGCTACATGTGTGTTCCCTTCTTTTCGCTGCTGCTGGGCACACATCCTAAGAGGAATTTTAAGACCTGGCTTCAGATCATTTTTGTCTGAGAAATAATCCCCCGCTACATCGTCAACGGTAAGAGTGGATCTGGCATACTTACAGAACCAGGCATTGCTGCTTTGTTTACCAGAGATTAGGTGCTCTTCCTGGCCTGCAGCGGTTTGCCCTGCCTTCATAATGACTCCTTTTATTTTGACGTGTAATGGAATAAAGTATTTTGCAAACAGATGCACGTACAAAACCTGATAAAGGGAAGCCTGTACATATCTGAAGTGATTGAAGGAGAAACGCCCAAAGCAAATAAGCAGTAATGCTCTGCGAGTGAAGCTGCAGATTTTGTATGACTTTGCACAGACTTAAAATGTAATTCCAGTATAAGGAAGCAACTAGTTGTGTGTGTATGTGTGTGTGTGTGTGTGTGTCTACGTGCGTGTGTGTGTGTGTGTGTGTGTGTGTGTGTGTGTGTGTGTGTGTGTGTGTGTGTGTGTGTGTGTGTGACAGAGTGAGAGTGTGTCAAACACTATGAGATAACAACAAGAGTAAATAATAAAAAAAAAAATAAAAGA
>CAEGAF010045221.1:0-21586 GCA_903067075.1 Micropoecilia bifurca | reverse complement strand
TGTGTGTGTGTGTGTGTGTGTGTGTGTGTGTGTGTGTGTGTGTGTGTGTGTGTGTGTGTGCGTGTGTGTGTGTGAATGTGTGGAGTTGCTCTCGTCAGGCCTCGGCATTTCAAAGGGACCCATCTCTAATTCGCTGTGATCAGTCTTTAGCTCAGTAATCAACACTTGGAGTCGGTTCACAGCTCATCTGCTTCAGACAGATAAATAATGCACTGCTCAGCAATTAAAACACACAGATCTGATGCTGTGTCCCTAATTTATTGATCACTCCTTTTGGCTTCAAGCGTTGACAGGGTTAAGTGTCAATCACATGATCTGAGTCGCACTTCAGTTGGAGTTATTCATTCCTTCAGCCGGGAGAAAGAATACAATTTCCCTCCTGCTGACTCTATGTATAATTAACTGTTATGCTAAGTTGTGTTGGACTGCTTTTAAGAGGCGCTGAGGTCATTCCCGATAAGCGAGTGCCTTAGAGGAGACTTTAAAGTGAATAGTGAAGCAACCGAGCATTTGATGTCGACTCTGTCACCAGAACAAAGTCTCAAGAGGACGGCAGACCGTCTGCATGCTGTCCCTCCGAATCTGATGGCTTAAACTGTGAGTTTAGTCTGTTCTCTTGAACTTTGTCATCCTGCCTGCAGCTAAAGTTGTGAAAAACGAGACCCTATAGCTGATCTAGTAGAGTTCATTGTTATTTTTAGTATCATGCAGCTCAAACAGGCACATTCACACAGTCAACTGCTTCTACTGAAGGTGTTCAGTTCTTAAATTAAAAGTTAAAAGTTAATCATAATTAAGGAGTTAATCAAAATTTATAATCATAATTAAGGAGTTAATCAAAATTAACTCCTTAATTATGATTGAGCAAAAAAGTGAAATGGACTGTAGAATAACTTGAATATGAATGAAAATGTTGTCAAAAGTGTGAACGAAATATTGGAGAGTCTGCAAAATTTTTTTTTATAAATGTTCAAATGTTTTATTTGTAGATAGAAGCAAACTAACAAACCGAGTTGTAAACAATCAGATGAGAAAGACAAGCATTGATTGATGCTGGAAAACTCTGCCAGCTAATAAGCTTCTAAAGTGACTTTGTTGATTTTGACAGGCTGTTTAGATGCAATGACATGTTTAATGGCAGAATTTGATCCAGGTTTATGCAGGGAGGATGGTAGATGTCCAGGGTTGATTTTAAATTAATTATTATCATGTCATCCTCCACTTTTCCCCCTTAAATTAGCTTTCCTCCCATCCTTTTCTTTAGCATACCTTTGTCTTGCTCTCCTCTCACACTCACTTCACTCATTCTGTTTTTCCAAGCTCTTCCAGACTTTTTGTTGTTTTTCTCCTTTTTTTTAATTCCTTCCAAATTTCTCAACGTGAAGCAAAACAAACATATTTTGTTTTCATTTATTCATATCAGCTGAAGCTGTTAAACTATTTACTCCCATTAGAAAAAGCTGGTCCAGATGTTGACCATTAACAGAGTGACCTCAGGGACTGAGTCATTCTGATGACAGCAGGACATGCAGCTCCTCCCGGCTCAGAGGACAGCTCTCATTAGCATACAGTCCAGTCTGTGGACGGCCACAGGGACATGAAGACACATGGACACCACAGCTGTCTTCTTCTCATTTGCACCTAAACACAAACACACAACCTCAGTATTCAGCATCTTTCCTTTTTGTTGTACTCTTCTTACCAGTGCAGATGTTGCTGTTGTTGTGAAGCCATCTGGGCTTTGCTCTCTGCCAGTCATGTCAACCGACTTGCTGGGAACCAAAACACTGTCAACCAAAACACTGTCAGTATTCTAGTAACTCCACTGTTTCGGGACACTTCTGTTGGTTTCTGCTTCTCTTCAGACTAAAGCAGCAGTTTTATTTTGACGTTTTTATAAATTGAATAAGTGAATATTTGGTTTCAGGTTAGCATAACTGCTTTCAGCCATTCCATTTTTTGTTTTAATATAGAAGAAATCAGTGCATGGATAATGTTCTCCAGCTGAATAGAAACCAGACAGAAGTTATATTTGGATGCAAAGAGAAACAACGTTTCAGCTTTTACAGCTAGAAACCTGATCAGTCCTGAAATCAGTTCACAGTGATGAACTCTGACCTGAACCTTCAGAGCCACATAAACACAGTTGACAAAGTCGGCCTTCTATCACCTGAAGAACATTTCCAGGATTCAAGGACTGATACAGAAACAGAAACTCATCATTGTGTTTATATTTAGTTGCATTGATTGCTGCAACATTGCCTTCTTTGCTTTGCCTAAAACAATCAGACGACTTCTGCTGATCCAGAATGCTGCAGCTCACGTTCTCACTAAAACCCGGAAGAGGGAGCACATCACCCGAGGTTTTAAATCCTTCCACTGGCACAGACTTTAAAATGCTGTTAGTTTATAAATCACTGACCGCTTCATCACCAAAATACATGAAATATCTGGTGATGTTGTATCAACCTTCCAGACTTCTCAGGTCTTCTGGTTCTGGTCTGACCTTCATCCCCAGAACCAGGACCAAACATGGAGAAACAGCAGTGAGCTTTAATGTTTGCTGTTTCTTTCATAATTGGTTAATGTATTGTGTTTTCTTAGTTTTATTATATCTTGATATCAGAGGCTTGTTGATGCTCTGGTTAAGGGCAGCTGTTTTTCTCCCATTTTTGGGTAGAACCATATAATCTCTCATAAATGTTGTGATTCAGAAAAGCTCAGCTTACATAACTTTGGACAAATGACCAAGTTATTTCTCCATTAGTGTAGAGAGTTCTTGAGTTTCTGTTGTGTGCTGTACATAAACTGAGCAAGTCTTTCACTAAGACGATTCAGTTTTCCCTTTGGCGTTCCTTTAAATCAGGCATTAACACCAAGACAATTACATTTAGAACATGTTTAATCCATCTGCATCTTGATGCAACAAGAAAACTGATACAACAAACTAGGACACCATTCCTGTAAAACACGCTAACTTTTTAAAGTCAAACATTAAAACTCTTGAAATACGAAACCAGTTAATCCTCCTACGATGGATTAATGCAACACATAAACTACTTCCTCTTTACATTCTCCTAACACTGAGAACACACGCTTGACGCTATAGAACAATTTCCAATCTCCATTTCTGATTTCTGACCTGTGATAATTGGCAAACGGGGAACCTGACGGCTGCCGGAGCGCAGGCCTCCTGTCACCTGCAGCGCCGCAGACCCTCAGATAAATTATTCATTCCTAATATCATTATGTAGGCGCTGCTTGTCATAACAATCTAGCTCGATGGAGGGAAACTCAATCTGCCGCCCCTGCTCCTGTGCAGACAATGCTTTTTAATTATTGATATGGACTAATTGGCAACAGGATTCGCAGGCCACGGTTACTTTTGTTCTTTTTACAGCTCGCTCTGCTACTTCAAGAAACAATGTGATCGGGAGGCCAGGCCTCCCCGGTGCCCCCGTGTCAGCAAATTAGCGGGCAGGATGACCCTTCGTCTATCACCTTCTCCTCTCCTTCTCTTGGTGTTTAAAATTCTCCCCTACGTTTTCTCCTCACCACGGATGTTGGTTAATTAAGACGGGAGAAGACGCTAACTCGACGTAGCTGCCCGCCATTATTCACGGCACGCTGTCACGCTACCACAGGTTCTTCTCTGAAAAGATTTTCTGAAAATGTACAGAGGAAGCAGAGAGTACAGTGGAGGTTAATGGAGTTTAATGTGGGGTCAATGTGAAAGTTTGAGCCTGAGGTACCGTTAGTACTGACATGAACAGGGACCCAATTTTTGTGTAATTGTTTAGGTAAACGGAAAACAATAAAGGGAGTCTCAAAAGTGTACATACAGCTGGTAAAATGCCAGGTTTTGGGATGTACAAAAGTGAGACCATAATAAATTATTTCAAAACAAATATTTATAAAAAAAAAGCTGCATAACTAGACCAGAACAAGCGTCCACTGGAGGATGGTCATCTGTTCCCACGTCTTTGTTTTAAGCCATCCTTTAGTTTTAAGAAAGGTCACTTGGCACCTCGTAGACTCAACCACAATGAAAGTTTGTTTGTCATCATTTATTTTTTAGTCAGTGGAACAACAACTGATTAAACATGACAAATTGTTTTATGGCATTTAAAGTTGTTTTCAAGGACATACAAAAGGGATACCTCAAAGCTGTGTGCTGATGTTACTTCTCTTTTGGCTTTAACAGTGACTTGATTTTGTGAAATTTCCCTGGTGACTACCAACAATACATGGTATCATGCATATCACGCATCATCGTCATTGATTCAACTAACACCTGGTTCATGGAGCAAGATAATTATGCCAATTTTTGTCTCAATCTCACCCTTCTGACAATCTTAAGGACACTTAAATTATCAAGATACTGCTGCTCTGTGTGGTGTGTTATCACATTAATCTAGTCAATGTGAAAGGACAATGGGACTCCTCCAACCTCAAATAAGGGAAATCCAACATGTTGGATTGTCTTGGTCCGATTCTGCAGCATGTGGTGTTTCACAAGGACAAATGTGACATGTAGCCAATCAGAAAATGCAGTGAGGGAAACACTGCATTTCCCTCACTGCATTTGAGGGAAATGTGAGAATTACAACTACAGAGGATAAAATAACAGCCATGGTGCACCAGAAGGTCCCATGGAGGTTAAAGATGGCATTGGATTGGTTTTTGTCCAAAAATAGATCACAAACCATTGCTTCTTCCTTGTTAGAAAAATATTTATTTACTCAAAATGAAAATTTCATGATTGATCTTGAGCGTTTTTGTGAGATTTTTGGGTTGAAATCTGAATGTCCATTAGTGAAATCTTTCTGTGACACCAAAGCTGTTATGTTTATGACTTTTTTAAATCATATTATGGGCGATCCTTTAGGTTTAGAAAATTGACAGACAGTTTTTACATCTTTTCATGTCAGCCAGGCATAACTTAAAACGTACCTCACACATTTGACCTTATCAAGATACAAAGAAACCTCTGGCTGTGATAGAAGATGATCACCTTAATGGCTTTTTTAAATTTGCGTTGTGTACTTTTTGTACACTTATTTCAGGTAAAATAAAACCCTTATTGACTGCAATCATTCAGAGCTGCTAATTCTACAGACAATTAATTCAACCTTCTCTGTGTGGGCGAGCAGTTGTTTTTTTTTCATTTTATGACTTTCTAAGGAACACACAACATAAAATATCAGACCTCAAGCTTTGTTGTCTGATGAGAACAAAGCTTATGTTAAAACACTTTTTAATACACTCAAAAGCAAAACACAATCCCTATGATGTTAGTTTTATCTCCATATGGAGATATTGAAAAGTTAGAAGTGATCTGTAGAAAACAGAACTTTATATGCTAAAAAAGTTGATCTTAGCAACAGCTCCTTTAGTGGCATCATGGAGGAGATACTGACCTTAGATGTGATGGATTTGCTTGTTATGTTATGTAAAAAAACAAGAATTTTGAATTTTATTCTGAATTTAAGCAAAAAAAGGGAAGTTGCTTTTCTTAAATCTGAGTGGTTGTGGTTTTTGTGAGTCTATCATCTTGGAAATGAGAAACATATAGCATAAAATAGACATTGGAATCAACAGTAGATATATATTTTTATGTGTGTAGTGATTAGTATGAGACGGTGTGTATGTAAGAGTTTCAGAGCGATAACAAAGAAAATACATTTTGTTCTTCATTTCACCGCAAAATCAGCCCAAAGAGATGTAATAACAGAAAGTTTTATTCTTAGATTAAACTCGCTTTCTTCATAACTCATCTCTCTCTTGAAGAAGATCAAAAATAAAGAAGAATCAGTCAAAGCTTCTGAGTTAAAGCAGAGACAATATTTAATCATTGTCTCCGAAATGAAACGGGCACTTGAAAAATTAATAGGCTCAGTTGTTTTGAAATTTTTAATCTTTGTTCAGCAGAATCCTGGCCTGTGAGTTCCCCCTCTAGTCTCGTCTTTGTCTAATTATCAGCAATTTGGTTAAACTAAAATGTAGTTATAAGTCAAAATGTAGGCGCATCAGTCACACCGACATCAGACTCCTAACAGGAAACTGTCATTCCTTTGCAATCTGGAATATTAATTTCATTTTAACTTGCAATCAGATGCATAGAAGGAATCCATCTGTAAGTAGGGCAGAGCTGCGGCTGAAAGAGAGAGGTTGGGAAACAGAGAGGATGCAGGGAGAGAAAACGCAAAGCCAAGGCTGAAAATACAGAGCAGCAACCTCAAGAAACACCCAAACCAATCAGTCACAAACCGATGAGATGGTTCTCATAAAGAGAATCAGCAAAACCGACAAAGACGTGGAGAAGAGTTATTTTCTCATTTATTACTGGAGAGTTTTAAAAGGCATTTACTGGATAAATCACATAATCAGATGATGTGATTTTCAGGGTGTTGTTTCTTAGATCAACTTCATGGCCTAAGGACTAAAACTGACATAATTAAAAATAAAAGCAGGAATGTATAAATGGCTTGATAAATAAATCAATGTACTTAAAATCCACCAAATAGTTTAAATAGTGAGAACTTTACCTCATGTGTTATATTTTGACATTCATTTTCATTTCTTCATCTTAGCTCCAAAAATTATATTTTAAAGCACATTATTTAAATGTTACTGTGTTTTTATGTTTGTTTTTCATTTTCCTTTCCTTTTGCTTAAATTATAATTTAATATATTTTTTTGGTAAAAATGTGATACCAAGTCAATATACAGATACAGATACTTTTTATTAAAGTGAAATATATCACCACATTTTTGAGCTTCATGTTTTTTTTCCCATTGAATCATTTTATCCAAGCCAGGCATAAAGATGATAGGCATCTACAAACTACATTCATAACATACATATGACAATAAGAATAACAATGAAAAGACAAAAACAAAAATGAAAACATTTTTCCAACAACCCACTCAGCTCCTTCAGACTAGCAAGCAGCAATTAGCAAACACCTGGTGGAACTGCACTTCTTCTGAACTCATTACGCAAGCTACTTGTTAGTGAAATGCTGGTTAAAAAAAAGAAAAAAAAGTTATTTGTTAAGTTATAAGTTATTTGCCAATGCTGCTGGAGCGCTGTTGTAATGACATTGTGAAGGTGAGGTTTCAGAAAGAGCAGGAGTTTTTAAAGAGACAGAAGCCCTATTTCAAATTATGGAAATGAATTACTTTTAACTCATATTTCATACATACAGCATTTTTATAACACCTAAAAGTCACATAGTTACTTGATTGTGTTATAAAATGCCACAATGTGCCTGGAAAACTCACAATACTGCCCCTTTAATGCTGAATCTCATCATTACCAGCTCTGGATACGTTAAGCTCCACTACTTTTGCACATAAGCAACCTCTATGAGCAGAACCGCTCTACCAGACATGAAGTGGGGCTTGTGCCTTTTCTCTTTAGGACTTATTCAACATGTAGACCACTCTGATCGTATTCGGACCACTGCCAAGTCTTTCCATTAAGGCGTAAACAAACACACATATGGGCCTTCTCTAAGTGGCTCAGTGTTGTGCACTGTCGCCTGCCCTCCATGCTCAGACGCACTCTCACATGCAGACATGCATATGATTACACACAGATTTCCATGAATCACACACACGCACACACACACTGGTCATGGTCACTGCTGTGTTTGGAATAACGACTCAAAGCACACACACACACACGCACACGCGTGTGCAAATGCCGCCCTACTGCTGGCCTCTGTGGGATAGCCATGTCACAATCAAGAGGCTCCTCGGCCCTAATCTGCTTTTTAGGTCCCGGCCACAAACGTTCATCTGCATAATCGGGACGACAAGTGTGGAGAGGGTGGAAGAGGGAGGGTGGAGAAGGAAGGAGAAAGACAGGTTGCAGACAAGAGAAAAGAAATTAGGGGTAGTGAAGGTAAAAGGGAGTGGATGGAGTGAGAGAGAGGAAGGAAAGGAGGGGATGATGAATGGCCAGGAAGCAAAAGAACGAAAATGTAAGGATTCCTTTTAAACCTGTGTGTGTGTTTGTGTGTGTATGCAAATAGCAGAGCACAAGTTGCATGTCAGATATTGGTTATGACAGTCGCACCTGCTGCCCTACCTCACCCTTCACCTCTCACCCTCCTCATGCATCCCTGTCCCATCAAGAGTCATTACCCACCAGCCGAGGGGGGGAGGTCATTTTTAATCCTCCTTCCTTCCCCCTACATCCTTTTTGTCTTTGTCCGTCTTGCATGACGCTTTCTTAATGACTCCATGCTAAGGCTCAGATTAGACATTTACATCAAGCTGTAATTGCCTCAGTTGCATTATTACGATTATATTAGGGCCATAAGAAAATGTTTGAAAAGTCAAACATTTGCCAGAGAAAACTCAGAAATTTTAAGATTAATCTCTGAAAATTTCTAGAAAAACATGATAATTTTTAAGTTTCAGAAGTTTAACATTTTTGACTTGGAAATCTTTTGATTTTGGAATGTCAAACATTTTCAACTTTTCAAACTCATTCTTTCCTTGGTTTTTCTAGGAAATTTCTGAGTTTCTTGGCAGAAATGTCCTTTTCTCCCTCTGTCTACAGCAGCCCTAATACATGACAGCTACATCCTCTCCCAATGCTAGGATTTCATGTACATGATAAAAATGATCTGGTTCTGAAATTATTCAAGTTTGGACTGTACAGAATCACACATTACGTTTCATACTATAATTATTTATTTAAGAGAAATGTAGCCAAAATGGAAATGTTGCATTTGAGTCAACCTTTGCTGTTTCTCTAGGACTTAAAGGGGAAGCGCTGCTGATTAAATGCATTTCCTTTACTGATCATCAGTGTGAGCGTATACATTGGTCTGTAAACCTATGCAGAAAGTCAATGGCAAACACCTAAAGAAGACAATTGTTGTTTCTCAGCAACCTGGGAAGGGCTATAAGTCATTTGTTTCTTTAGGTTTTTACTTCTACAGTGATAACCGACTGTTTAAGAATGATGCCAATCTTGGAATTATAGACAAGATTTAGAATGAGAGAAGGAATTTATTTATGATAATATTAAATGTGCACAATGATAGGAGGCTATGATTATCTGAGTTTGGTGGAGAAGAAAGGCAGTTAAAGAAGGTGAGGGAAGAGTCACTGAGAGGAGAACCAGAAGGGCTGATAGATCTGGACTTGAGAACTGATGTTGATGGGGAGCAGAGTGGTGTTAGATGATGTTTGGTGAGGAGAGGCCTGGGTGACAAAATGATAATATCTTTTGCGATACACGACAGAACTTTAGCTTTAATTATAGTGATAAAGTCTATTAACTAAAATGCTAATGTTAGCTTATTTTTATACAAAGCCTAACCATAAAAAAATATCTACCATTAATCTACTATGTTGATATCAGTAGATAATATGACCGATAGAAATTTGATAATTTCACTGAACTCTAATCCAGAACTGCATGGCATTCTGGGAGCTGTAGGCAGAAAAAAGGCTTTAGTTGATCAGCCACTTATGAGCAAAATTGACCAAATTTTAGGGACCTAAAAACAACTTGAAAAGCTGAAATATGTTGGAGGTTTGAGTTATTCTAGTTTAAAATATTGCTGTCAACGTATTTGGCATTAAGCAAACAATTAGCTGATATTTAACCACTTTAATGCATTGAACCTCTACAGACCTTGAACTTAATGCTGTCTCAGTCTCCATATTTCTAAAATCTTCCATGTTTTAAAAAAACAACATACGTGATCAAAACCATTGGTTTACTTTTACAAATGTTTTTGTTTCATGGTGTAACAAAACAAATTGTCAAAACATCCACAATAGTCATTATTTCCCTGTGCTTGTCCTTCCTCCTCCTCTCTTTTGCATACGATATGTGTCACCTGGTAGGATGATTCAAACAGCCACTTTAGGGAAAGTGGAATGGAGCTCAGGTTCAAGACCCCAGCCGAGACCCGCATTTAAAGTGGGGAGGAACAGACACTTCCCTGGACGACTAATTGAAGGTCCTTTAAAATTCCCACAGAGGACCAATCATGGTTTTCATCTGGGGCTACGCAGGGCCGAGAGGGGCCAGTGGGGGCCTCTCACATAGAGGAAAGAGACAAGGAGATGTGGAGCAGCTCTAAGACCTCAAGTATAATAAATCAGACCTAGAATAGATTTAAATGTAAATTGAATCTATCAGGGTTTTATGAAAATATCACTTAAAGTACTCTTTATCTTATTCATCCTGAGTTCATCTCAAGAACTGGTCCTTCTAGAAGGGATTAAATTGCTTACTAAACAATACTATGTCCATTTTTATCACTTTTATAGAGTTTAGACTTAATCTTCACCTTTATGTGGAAAATCTACTTAAGACAGTTTTCCAAACAGTATGCTTGATTTCTCCCATCTAGTTTAATATAATAATCTTTCATCCTGATTTAAAAATACATTATATTGTCAAAAGTATTTGCTCACACATCCAAATGATCAGAATCAGGTGTTCCAATCACTTCAATGGCCACACATGTATAAAACAAAGCACCCAGGCAGCCAGGTTGTTTTTACAAACCTTTGTGAAAGAATGGCTCGTTCTCAGGATCTCAGTGAATTCCAGAGTGGAACTCTGATGCAACAAATGAAATTTCCTCACTCCTAAATATTCCACAGACAACTGTCAGCTGTATTATAAGAAAAAGAAAGTGTTTTGGAATGACAGCAACTCAGTCATGAAGTGGTAGGCCACATAAACTGACAGAGAGGGATCAGAGTATGCTGAAGAGCCTAGTGCAAAGAGGTCGCCAACTGTCTCCAGAGTCAGTCACTACAGACCTCCAAACGTCATGTGGTCTTCAGATTAGCTCAACAGTGTGCAGAGAGCTTCATGGAGCAGCTGCATCCAACCCATACAAAGCACCAGATACATCTGAGCCCTTGGTCCAGGCGTACTACAGTGATCAGACCAGAGTCGGTTAATTGTTTAAAATTTAAGTGCAATTGTTTCCTTTCATTGTTTATGTGTAGTTATTGCAGCCTCAGCATGTGGTTTATCATTCCAGAGAAGAAGCTACACCTATTAATCTGCTTGGTGTGGTTGCTTTGTTTAGCTAGTTTGGATTGAAAGTTAGTTTAACCAAAAGAAATGTAAATGTAATTGAATACATCATTATTATCATTTTAAAAATTGACAGCTAAACAAAATATTATAATGGTATTTTGATAGATGAAGTGTAGCCCAACCTCTGCTTTGAAAAGACATTTGCTCTCTTCATTCCAATCCAGAGATGCTTTTTAGTGTTTACATTGTTGTTCTGGTTTGCTGGATGCCGGTGCGGCTCATTAAAATCCTACCCACTGGTCAACTCTTTGATTAACCGTGAAGCCTCAGTTGCCAAGTTGGCCTATTATGAGCATCTTCTGGCTTGTTCTTCTGTTAACTGGCCTGAACTTATTGATCCTTTTTGGTTGCTTGCTCAGAAGGTTTCGTTACTTATTTAGTGTCATGCCTCTGTCCACCAAACAAAGACTCCTAATTTGGATGGTTGTGGCATCAATCAACAACTGCATGAAGGAAGAGACATGAGAAAGATATCTAAATGCCCTAATCAACTTTACAATTGCTCTGTGAATGTTCAAACAGCTGAAAGTATTCAATGGAGTGACTGAGATTGTTTTCCCAACTTGTTTTGGCCTGGATAACCACGGATTCTACTTATTCAAGTTGTGCTAATTTGTCTGTGGAAGTAACTCACCTCCCTTCTGATGTATTTGTTTATTTGATAAAATTCATGCTTCACAATTTGTACCACTAGTCATAAATGCTTCCTCTTACACTGGAGGAGACTTAGAAGAGTATAAAAGTCTATTTGTTTACTAATTTGGGATTATTTTCAAAGTGATGAGTTTGGTTAGCATTCTTGTCTGTTTGTTGCTAACTGCTTAGCATGTAGTTGATTTTACAGTAAAATCAACTACATAAAAGCAATATTAGGCGACCAACTGTATGTTTTAGACGAGCTCTACAGGAGTTAATGCACACATACGTTGTTTAGATGCGTCATGTTGGAGTGACTACTTAGCATAACCTGAGCATCTGTTTATCTAGCAGCAGGTACATGAGCATGATTGACAGTGCTAAAACTCTCCTACTGCCTCTGATTGGTTGTTTTTGACGTGCAAATCTGTAGACCACAATAGTAGCACTGGGAAGAAGTGGAGGAGCTTAATTTATTTTCAGTTAATCTGTCTCATGCCATGCTGTCATGATTCAAAGACAGTTTTATCAAATATTGAAACAGATATATCTTTTTAAAGGTACATACTACAGCTTTAAGGAGACACCAAAAACAGAACATGTTTGGTGCCACTTCACCCCACCTGTCGTCTACAGGCCTTCCTCAGCTGAACCGGACCATCTGTAGTCCACAACTATTCCTCCAGCTCCTCCCTCTGAATAAAAAGTTGCATTGCATGGCATTGAGGGGGCAGGCATGATGAGTGGATGGATGAAGCGTGTGCATGTGTGTGTTGCAATAGAGGGAGAAGGGGGGTTGGAGGGTTGCATTGAGGGGGTGTTTCCCCAGCGGGACGCATTAACAAGCCCATCCAGTTAAATGTAGCCCCTGCATTACCTAATGTACCGGCCCTTCTCCAGCAGTGTAGGAGACAGCAGCATCCATTATTGATTAGATGGAGCTTTGCCTCTGAAGCTGGAAGCCTGTTGGAGAGAGAAAGAGAGAGAGAGAGAGATGGAGATGGTGATGGAGAGGGGGGGGGGTAACAAATGGGAAGGAGGGCAGAGATGGAAAAGAGGAGAGAGATTTGTTGTGAAAGGGAAATAAGTCAAAAAGATGATTATGACATTGCTCTCGCGCATCGCTGTCTTCATCTCAAATCCTCCAACTTGCTGTCATCCTCAGTCATTTCTTCTTCCTCGTCCTCCTCCTCCTCCGTCCTTTTTTCGATATCTGACTCTCCAAATCTCTCTTTCGTTTCATATACGGTTTGTTGTCTTCAGTTCCGTCTCGTGCCATGTCCGTGCCAGCTGACAGACGCTTGGCGTCATTCGTCATACGGATCAACGCAGCCCTGTTTTCCTATAATCATCCCCCACCTTGTCCAATAATCCAACCAGCCTCCGCTCCATCACTCCCTCTCCGGTGGGATCGGCTGGGGGTGGAATTTGAATTTCACAGAAAGTCATTGGAGATTTACTTTTTTTTTGTTTTTGTTTTTGTCGAGACGGGGAGTTTGAGGTTGCTACTTTTCCGTCTATCTTCGTTGTTTGTGTTTGTGTCTCATGATTTCTCTTTTCCCTGTGGATCTCAAAGTACACACAACCATTCAAGTCAAGAGCTGAAAATAAGCATCGGCCTAAGATGTTTGACTTTGCCATCAGCCACTGTGTTTTCAGCTCAGGGGTGTTGCTGGAATAGATCTGAATTCTGACTTCTGGCCATATCTGAATTACACTCAATAAGCCTGTCTTCTCAACCTCTGTGCTACACCAATCTCTACTGCCCCGGAGGCCCTGCTCTTTTAAGTCTAATGCTGTGTGAGGTTTTCTTTTCATTTGCTCCTCTATATATTTTTATTTCTTACCTGCCCGATACAGAAAGCTACCAAAGTAAAAGCCGAGCAGGTAGAGTTCAAGTTCAGTTGAGCTGGCCGAATTGGTATTTTCATCCTGTGGAATTGATCAAGAGTATAGTTTTTGACTCGTTTTCTTAGTCTGAAATCTTGATGGACTTTTGTCTTTTAGGGAATGTGTTTAACTCTTGAACATTTTTGCATTATATAGCTAAACATTCAGTGGGATGACTATGCTCTGATCTGAACCAGTGGTGTCCAAAACTATAAAAAATAATTAAATAAAAATGTGTTTATGATTTCTGATTTTTTTGTTATTTTAGTTTTACCTGCTCAACAATAAACAAAAAAATTATTAAATCTGTATATCAATAAAGACACAAACCATAAAGACTTTGGACTGTTGCTTAAGAGAAAAATAGACAATTTTCAAATGTTTTTGTTCATCAATTGTTTCTTCTTGGCTCGACATTTTTTTTCTTTACCATTCTTGAATTGTGGTCAGGAGTCAAACAAAATCATTTCAAGGGCCACTTTGGCCCCCAGGCCAGGCTCTGGACACCCCTGATCCAAACTGTCCCATTGCAGCTCCAGCAGTATGTTTAGGATCGCTGTCCCATTAGGAGGATTGACAAGTTCCTATCCCCATCCAACTATGAAAGTTCCCTGTCCATGTATCCATTTTAATTCCTACATTATAGATTCCAACAACCATTTCCAAATGTAAATTATTGTGTATGTTGATTGATCAGCCTCACTTCGTTTGCCTCTTATGTGGAAAAATAAATCTAAGTCTCTTTTTGGCCCATTTGGCCCTCCACCCTCTTGTCCTTACTCTATTGATCTCTGCTTGAAGTTGGATGATGATCGGAGCTGTTCCGCCTCAAAGAACAATTAATTGTGCATGTGATCGATGTTCATGCCTAAATCAATAAACACCTCGCTGCTTTTCTGTCTGTTTGAGTTTATCTGTGTTTGTTTGTGCTGGACTATGATGATATGGTGTGTTTGTAGTTGCTATTTTTGTCTCTGTTTGCATGCTTTTTATTCAACATGCTTGACGTCGTATTTAAAGATCCTTTAGGATGCATTCCTGCTCTAACACACCTGAACAACATTTATGAAAAACCTGCCAACATGTGAAGCAGGTGACTGAGGATCTCATGTGGGTGTGTGGACAGTAGCACTGCTTTAATCTGATGCCTGTAGTGTGTGAATTGTTGTTATGCTCTTTCACCAGGATCAAAAATCTGATTAAAACTGAAATTTTTTTTTCTTCTTCTTAAATTTTCAGATCAAGACGTTATTTATTAAGATGATTGTAGTGTACATTTTCTTTACTAGGTGATACTGCATATTTTGGTATCAATATCAAGTAAACACAGGAAAAATATCACCAATATGAATACTGATACCAATATGATATGACACAATACTTTTTATTATTAAGTTTGATATATCATCAAATTCTGGCCTTCAAGTGTTTTTGTATTTTTTTTCCTTTAAATAAATTCTGTAGGTCAAAATCTGGACAAAGGTTAAAGGTATTTACAAAATAGTTTTGGCAATATATTAACATGACAAACAGAAAAATATAAAACAAATGACAAAAAGATTGTGTCCAGTTTTTCCCTAAAACAAATTCCAAAATCTGAAGTTAATCAAAACCATTTTTTTAGATATATTTGAAAAACTAAAGCACAAAAAATAAAATATAATTTCAAGAAAGAATTTGAAACTTAATTATCAATCTTACAATACTGGTATTGAGCCGATACTGATATCGATTTGTATCAAATAATGATGAAAAGATAATGTTGTGTAAACATATTTTTAGGAAGATGGATGTTTGATAAGGACAGAAATGAGCTTAACAGACAGGTCATGACATTAGATGGACGGTAATGAGTCCAGTAAATTGTGAAGTGGATAAAAGCGACCCGGTCTTTGTGAGATGTCCGTGGCGAGACGTGGGCCAGTGAAATATTAATGAAATGTAACATTTCTGCAGTGAGGTAATTTTTTTCTCCTCTGTCCTTTCACTCAGAGTTCCAGTAGTTTGTGTTGTCACCTCTAAAAATGCACACAGTAACCACGCACACATACACATACACATACACACATCCGCACGCATGCACACACACTGCGCTTCAGCTGGTCTAGACAGGACTGAGCCAAGTGAGTGAGGATGTGGAGGCCATTTGCAGGAAGGGAAATGAACACGTTGTGGCACTCAGAGGGCATCTGAAGCCTTTCAGGGTGAGAGGTGCGTGATTCAGCCTGAGGTGGCAGCTAAAGCAGGAAGGAAGAGTGTTTTTATTTTGTGTATTTTTTATGACAGGTCAAAGTAAAGCTCTGACTTTCTGACTGTGTTGTGTATCTGTGTGAGAGGTGACTGGCCTGTTTACTATTTTAAGATAAAATATTTCTGCCTCTCCTGTCTTTCTCCCATAGTTTCTACATCTCTGTTAATGTTACGCCCATGTTCACTGGCACCTCATGTAAAAATGGGAGAAAAGAGCAAAATAGATTCATACAGTAGTCTAATCTCATAAAAACAGAAAAAACAACTTCATATTTTACTTACTTTGAGCTAATCCTGCTAGGATTTATATCAGAGCAGAGGACATAAAAAGGTTGATTTTGTTTGTGCTGAAGCATTTATTTGTTTGAACCACATGTTTGGGTCTTTATCCATGTGAAAGTCTTGTTCAGAATTCTTAACTCCATGCATTCTAACATGGTTTCATGAGCCACTGGAAATAGGCTCACAACATTACACAACCTCCACCAGCTTGTACAGTTGTATCCAATAGAAAAATCTGACTACAGTAGCCAGCATTGAAACCAAAAACGACAGCACAGAGATAGTTTTAGGGAAAATATTGAAGAAAAGAGCAAGTTTGCAGAAAGATGTCATGATGAAACATAAAAATATCACCATTAAGGCTCAATTTATGCAGTTTATCTCATAAAACTTGATTTAGAGTCCAGCTATGCTTTAACATGAACACACATCTGCTTTGCTTGAACAGTGTTTTCCTGTCTTTCCCACTGCAAAGAGTATTGAGAAGAAATGTGCCTTCATGCAAAACAAAATCAGGAGGAAATTCTTATTTCCAAATTACACAGTGTGTTTCCACAAACTGTGTTTCCAAGTTAGTTTCATTGATTATAAAGAAGAATCTGATGCTGCTACAACATTTAATTAGAATCTCACAGGTAAATAAATACACGCATGAAAATAATTTGATTGGGAACCAAACTAAACCAGGTCCTACAGGTCAAGCAGTGCTGGCAGTGGCTCCGTTTACGTTACAAATGTGTGTAAAACCCTGTTGATATTTCACTAATTACAAAAAGAAATACAGTCTTGTGATTCCACTGCTTCCATTAAATAAGAAACACAATTAAAATCACATCTGAATAAGTTTATTCACGTGATAAATCATTAAAACCATGCTTCACCATGGTTTTAATGATGCAGCATTAAAACCAATAGCAACATATGGTTGTTGATCACATGACTGTGTTGTCATCACAGATTAGCAAAATACACTAATTTCAATACACCTGAAAAACATCTTTTTAGTGATAAACATGTTTTTTTTATTTTGGTGACGTGGTTCTATTAAGAATTGGAGTCATTTTAAAGTTAATGGAAACGCAGCTAGTGACGCGCCACAGATTGTACATGAACAGCAATAAATCAGGTATCATTTTAATTTCTATAGTGGAGATGATAACAGTTTTGTCCTCACGTCTGGCATTGCTTTCACTCCTTTTGTAAAAAATAATGTCTTCCTTCGAAATGTAGATTTTTTTCATCTATTCATACTAATAGTGCAAAAAAAAATCACTCTCCTTAAATAAACAGAAGCAAATTTGAATTTCTATAAGGTTTTCTGTGTACAAATATTGATGACTGAATGAGCCCAAAGTGTAGATTTTTTAAAAGGATGGAGGAAAAATGGAGGGCGCCTCAGATGGAGAGATGAGGTTCAAGAAAAAAAGATTAGATCTAAAGAAGGAAAGAAAGAAAAGTGTTGCGAGAAAGACAAAGAGAAGAGAGAGAAAGAGCACAAGGCCCAACACACTCCACTGAGAAGTCTGCAATCAATAATTCACATCATCTGTCACTGTGCGCTCCACTGGACCTCTCAACAAACAGCACCCGTAATTTAAGGTCTAAACATGCACGGATGCAAGGATGCCATATGCGTACACACACATAGCAGAAAAGTGAATGCATGCATGGATATGCATTTATTTACACACACACACACACACACACACACACACAAAGTTGGCTGCAAGTGAGCAGATGCAGACGCTCAGCTCACCCGTGCAACCTCAGCGTGACTTCCAGCTAAAAGTGAAGCAGCAAAGGTCAAACATCAGCTCTGTGTCCCTCTCCTCACTTTTATATGCAAGTGCTTCATATCCCAACCCAGCCTCCGTCTGCCTGACGCTTCAGGAAGTGCTCTTCTCCCAAACCCGCCTTTTGTCTCCACTGGCGGCCATGTTAAATTTATGCAGTTTATGTCACTGTTTGGTAGAACCTGACAGTAAATATTTGATACAATTCCCCTCTCTCTCTCTTTCTCTCTATGTCTGAAATTCCCTCCAGCAAACGATTAGGCCTTGTGAGGGGCTGGGGGAGCAGATCCCATAGCAGTCACAGCCATGTTAAATTTACAACGTTTGCTTGAGAGGGTAAAAATCTAACAAATACCCATGTGGGAAGTAATAAGTGATCTGGCTCAACATGCTCAGACAAACAGGGTGTTTCAATGTGCAAGACAACTGTCAAAAAAATATCATTATTATTGTTGCTATGACAAAAGTGGCCACTAGAGGTATCAGACCAACCACAATAGGAAATGTACAGGTTAAATCACATATAGATACTCTATAAAACAACACATAACCTTTATTTTCTGACTGTCTATTAGATCGGATCAAACTTTTTCATTTTTTTGTCACTCCAGATTACTGTGATCATTTCTGTTTGCTGAACGCCAGAATGAGTTATTTTCTAAAGAATTATCTTAAGCTTTTTTTTAAATCACAAGTTTAAACCTTTGCTTAGTATTTGGTAGAATTACCTTCCAAACCACATGTCCTTGGCTAAAGGTTTTGGGTATCTACATTTCAGCTGTTTTGCAGTTTTCTGGAAGCTTGTTATCGAACAAGGAACATAATAAATCTAATGTTTGAAGTGTGGCAGTTATCTGCAAACATAAACCAAGGCCAATAAGGGATATATGGCAATAGAGTCATTTTGCCAGAAGCCATTGATCTTGCTAAGTTAAGATTGATTATATGGAGAAACATACTGGTAAAAATAAAAAAAATATTGTCTTGAGGTTGACCAAGAAAAAATGTTTTCAAAGATATCAAAAAGTAACGTTAACATTTTTGTTTTTCACAACAGTTCTTGGTCCTTCCACTTGACTTCACATCCTGTCCAATACAGCAACCATTGCAACACTCAGCTAAATCATGGGGAAACAGTTGGTAAATGACATCATTGGGTGAAAAGAGGATTGTTACTCAAAGAAGGAGACTTGTTTCAGAATCAGCAGATGACTTCACCAGCTGTAGTAATGTGCTGAATAGTTTATGAGAAGTTGAGTCGTTGCCTTTCAAACGTGACAACGAATGTCCAGACTACAAAATCTGTTAAGCTACTGCATGTTTTTTATAACAGGTCAATACATCAAGCTTTTAATAAGAAAACAGTATTTACTGGAGAGAGAATAGATGTTTTAAATCAGCCAAGGAGACACATCCAGACCCTACTATTTAATTTCAGTACAGTGTAGAAACATGCAGATAACTTCATACCCCTCTAAATGCCTGTAACTGTTTATTTTATTAGTTCAAACACCAAACATAGCAGAATATACATTATATGAACAGTGGAAACCACCTTAGCATGACGTACAATCTAATATCTTCCATCTTTCTTATTTCTGCTCTCTGGGTTTTACAGTCAATCAGTGACAAGAAAAAATAAATGGTGGTCCAGGATTGGTTTCTTTGCAAGCTCCAGGCAGTATGTCAATCAGCATAAGGTCTAAGAATCTCATCTTCCCAATAAATCCCTATTTTATTTCAATTTTAAAGTTTGAAAATAAAGAAAATAATAACACCTTCTGAAAGAGGAGTTATCTATTCTCTTGAAAGGTATTTTGAGATTACTTGTACTTTTAATGTCATTCTCTTGTGGAAACGCAATGCAATTATTTCCTAAAAAATAAAAAAAAAACTGCTAAAGCTAACATTTACTCTGTCTTTATTTAAAAAGAATCAGTTGGTTCAATTTAAATTACCAACTTTATTTTTGGTCTTTTTCATTTTTAGTCAATGAGCCATAGTGGAAGGTCCAAAGAGCCAGTTGTGGCTCCAGAGCCTCATGTTGAAGACCAACTTTTCTTGACCAAAACATGATCGTCTCATCTGACTAACTGCATAGAGGACGAAAGGCTTCATGTCATTAGAATATTTGAATTTTGACAAGGCTGTTCGAATGCAATCGTTCTTGGAGTAAGGTCAGATGTACACAAGCTAAATGGAAAACATTTCAATTTCACACTTGATGTGTCCTTAAATATCTGTTCCAATATCCAACATGTTCACTGGAGAAAACTGTCAGTCACTCATCGCTGCACTTCTCCACAGATTACTGGATGTACAATCAAAGGGACGATCTGCGCAACACCTGAGCCAAAACTTTCCTGTTGAGGCTGTTGAGAAACATGTCCAAAATGTAACGTTTTCATTCTCTTAACATCCCATGGTTTCAGTTTGGGATAAAGAAACTTGAACTTGCAGTCATCTTCTTGAAGAAAAAGAGTGCTTCAACTGCTTTAGACAAGGAGGTCCAATGAAATGTCTGATCATATGATGGGAGGCGAGCGATATGAAAATGAGCTTTTGTCGGTTTTAAGACAACAAAACAGCATCTCCACTGAGTGAATCACAACAATTTTCTCCACCGTTTCATTTGAAGTTACTATGAAGTCCCAGACGGAGGATTTTACATCTGATGGTTTTGCTGACTTTAACCTCAGGTCATGTGGAAATAATCAAAACACTAAAACTTCTCCTTTCTGTAGGCACTGAACCATGATGAGATTATGTTGTTTATTTTCTAGAAAGTCCCTCCACTTATGTTTAAATCTGATAAAACCAGAGCTGTGGTTTTCAGTGTGTTATGTGAAGCTTTTATCATTTTTACCAACAATTTAAAATTGTTCTTACACAAAGCTACCAAAACAAATAAAATGATTTAATAAGAATCTGCTTTATTTTTCCAAACCTGATTTAAGTTTCTTAAATAATAACATTTCATTTGAGCTCAGTTGTTGGCTGCGGTTTCTTTGCAATGTTTCATAGTTCAGTGTTTGCTAAGAGAGTGGAGAAAAAGAAGACTATAGATATTGTCTTATTGTCTTCTGGGGTAGAGCTAAGATGGTTTTCACTGCACACACTATTGCACATTAAATTATATTTGATGTTGGAACTATTAAAATAGGCAGCTACAGAAGCTTTTAAAGTAGGTCTTAAGAATGTGTGCATGGATTTCTGGTATTTGCAAGTGGTTAGGGTCCCCAGCCCTGAATACCCGGGTTCCTCTGTTATCTGTTTTCGATTCCTACTGAAGGAGGCTTTTATGCATTTTCTTTTCCAAAGTGACTAAACCACAAATCAACTTTTTTCAGATAAATTGATCAATAAGGGTGCTATCTCGATGTTTCTGTGCAAATTTAGATTTTTTTGTTTGTTTGTTTCAATTTGTTTCTTTCTGCAGTATTTTACTCTCAGTGCTGCCCTCTTTAGGTTTAACAGTGGCTACTAAATGTTTCTAACAACAGTGCAGATTTACGTCACACTGCCCTGTTCAGGTATAAAACCATCTCGCTCAGGGGGGGGGGGGGGGCGGCCGGCGGCGGCGGGGGGGGGGGGGGGGGGGGGGGGGGGGGGGGGGGGGGGGGGGGGGGTGGGGGGGGGGGGG
>CAEGAF010045220.1:0-22852 GCA_903067075.1 Micropoecilia bifurca | reverse complement strand
TAACTAAGACAGGCCTTATCAGCTTCCAATCCTTGGCACCTCTTGGTTGTTCCAAGATCTAGTGATATAAAGGAATGTTAAATGGGGGGGAACGAGTTCATTATAGCCTTCAGATAAGATTCCAGGAAGGCCATGCACACAACTCTGAGCAGTCATGAGACCAAAGTGTGACAGCTCTCTAGCTTTCACACTTGTGCCCCCTGGGCAAAGCTCTGCAGAGCTGCATCCATATTTCTCTGTCAAACCACCTGCATATGTTAATAAGGCTGACCTCATGGTGACCTTTACAAATCACTTATTGAAATCAAACAAATACCTCGAAGGATTGGTCAAAAGGATAAAAAGATTCAAAATAGAGCCTGCAGTAGACATAACAGGGTCAGGGTATAACAACCTTGAGTGAAAACACGACAAAATCATAGTAAAAAAAAAACCCCAACAATATACAAATAATTCATATAAAGTAATGACAAATTTGATTCAACTTTAACAACTTATTGCAATAAATACATTTTATTTTTGCTGTTTTGCCATTTATAGAGAAATAACTGCATCTAGCTGATATTAGCTGGATAATTGGCTACATTCACAGAGCAGGTCTTGATGCTCAATGGCGATTCTTTTGTTGAAATCTGATTTTATTTTGTCCTAAAAGCGACCTGCATGCGCAGAAGACATCACATAGCAACTAGTTGTTCGCACAAGTAACAATGGATGCCACGTCTATGAACCGGATTTAAAGTTTATCCAGCAATGGGAGTCAACAGAATTATCAAAAAACCCTAACAAGATGAAGAAGCTGATAAAAAGAAAAGCAAAACGAATAAATATGACATTTTGTGGAGCATTACCTGCAGCAGGAGCTGCAGAGGAGGAACTTCTGTAGAGATGTCTGCTTGACATCTCTACAGAAGATTAGAACTGGGCCATTCAGACAGCAGTGAAGAAGCACATGGGTAAAAATATCTATTTTGGGTCGCATTCGCCTGTTGTGTGAACGTAGCCTTAGTTGGCATGTTTGGTCCAAATCCGTCCTAGAGGACGGTGTCTTGTAGTTTTCATACCTCAACTGCCAAGCACAACTGGGAATTATTTTCCAACAGCTGAATTTTTCCTTTCCTGTAAGAAACTTAAAAACGTAGCAGCTTTATTTCAGCCAGTCGACTGGCAGTGCACAGCACGACACTACTGTACACCAGCTACTTCAGCACTTTCTCTAGCATTGGTTAGCGACTGACACATCGAAATAACATTCTGAATTTCTGCTAACATCTCACATTTTTTAATACAGGCAACTACAAAATAAAATGCAACACCACAGGCATTTGGACATTTTTTATTCAAGCAGCTATATCTATCTTTAGCAGCTATCCTCTAAAGACTTTTGAAGACGCCATGCAAAAAAATAAAATGTGAGAAGAAGCTTTTGCAGTGCAGAGTGAAGGGAATCAGACTGGTGCACATAACAAGTGAGCATTTTATTCATAAAATCAACAAATATCTGTAACCTTCTTTTTAACCTAATCTATTACCAGAGGAAACGCTGAACAATCTTCTTCTGAGGGAATCCCTTACTGTTGGGTAATTAGAAAACAAACCCAAAAACCACAGTCACTACTTAACAGCAGTACAAAAAAACAAACAGAAGTTCAGGCAAAACAAGGTTTTGCAAGACTGTTGCACACTAAAGCTCCAGACTTAAGCTTAAAACTTAAAGCTTAAGACTTGAAACCACCCATATGTGATTGCAACTTGACAAAGAAAAAGAAAACAACAGCGTGACGATACAATTACAAATCACAATGACTTATTTGATGAGGCAGGATTACATCTAATCGTACTGTCAGGGCGCTCAGACCACCGGTGGTAATCTCAGGCATATGACCACCACAAAGCGGGTACAGCTGAGGAATCTCAACACATAAAAATAGGCGCAATAAAGGGTTAAATCTTTAACACATTTAAATGCATGAATCAGGTTTTTTTTATTGGCTGACAGCATCTTTTTAAGGTTTCATCAGTCTATCTTAAATAAACATGTGCCACAGGTTGTTTAAAGGGTTACGAGTTTGGAAAATGTAGGATTTAGAGGCTTGTCACCATTAATAAATCAAAACTTTGGACCTAAAATATAGCAGAGTTCATCAATCTTTTGAAATAACGTATAAATTTGCATGTTTTAATAAGAGGAAAATAAAACTGCGCATTTGGACAATCACACTAACCTACACTACTCTGTCATTACTACGATGATGGGCTTTAAACAGCAGCATCTTCTTAGTCAGGTTTAGGTCAAAGTGGTGGTAATTTGGCATAGTTTCTCGTTATTCCTCTGGGAGGAAAAAAATGGTATAAACAGGAAGTTGTCGTCGAAAGAGGAGGCTGTGTCTGTCACGGAGACAAAAGGGAAAACTACTACAACCCAAACGGATATGTTGAAACAGGTCTTCAGCTGAAACCGCAGCAGGCCTTCCACGGTTCGCCCCATAAAACGCTACAGTAAACGAGCAGGAATGTGTGTATAAAGGCTTTAATTAAAAGTCCAAGATATTAAACGTATCACTGTTTCAGCAGCACTTAAATGTTCCCGACGGCGGCTGAATAAAAAGCACTCAGTTCGGAGAGACTTGGCATCCGCTCAAGCTGGCATTGACTCGTTGCTGGCAATGACAGCGTGTCTTGTCCGACATCCGAAACTGCTGGAAGAAATGTTGCTTTAACGAGTGCCAGCTGCTCGGAACTATACGGCTTTATACGAGTCGTGTCCGTCCGCCCATGTGGAGGACAAAAGCCATTTCTGTTGCCTCGTAGACTAGAGCTAACCCCCCCACAAAGCTACCTGGGCGGCTGAAGCTAGTTAGCTAGCGAGCTAGCTACTTAGCCAGCTAACATTTGAAGCGAGTGAGATTTGGGGGGGGTTTCCTCGTGAGATATTGGGAGACCTGGGTTTGTTACGCTTAGCTTACGGTGTTTTAACACAAAACCAAGACTGTCAGCGAAAAAACTGCACCGGGAACTCCGCCGGTTGTGTCCCTGACAGGCAGCATGCATAAGGGGGGTTGGTGGAGGTGGGGGGTCCAACTTAAAAGCCCCGATGTCATCGCGCCAATTTACCACCGTGGCTAAACCACACGGAGACGGCGGACCAACTCAGACGTGCTCACGTACCATTCTCTTCACCGTTGAGACTCAGGAAGAGCTGTGTCGTGGCTTTTATCCATCTATCGGCGTTGCTCTCGGTTAGCCTTGGAATAAAAGCCCGCTGGACGCTGGAGAGATCCGCTTCGGCTGCAGCTCCAACGGAAGGTTGCTTTTTCATAATTGAGCGACTCCAGACTGACGCAGCGTAACGAGCCGGCTGAGTCAGCCAGCCCAGAGCTTCACGTGACCGGGCGGAGCAAAGCCGCCACATGTGCGCTTTGTTTTAGTTCCTGCTCGACGCCAACAAGCAGGAAGGTCTGCTCTTTCCAGCTCTGATCGTAAAATGCGATGTTTATTATAACTGTGCCCAGCTGTAAACGATGAGTATTTCAGACTTCTTTATTTTTTAGATGGATAAAAATACAATATGATAGAGAGCATCAATAACCAAATATCCAGATATGACACTAATATATTATTGCCTTTTTTATAAGCGTAAGCTCTCGGGGAGGGGGGGGGGCTTTCGTAAATGACGACAAAGGATATCTCTAAAGTTTATGGTAAATAAATCATTAATTACTAGATTAACTTTTTTTTTATAATTTTATAGATTCGTCTGAGGTAAATAACCTTCAACAAATCTAAAACCACTGTCTTAACTCTAATCAGGAACAACCTGATTGCTACTGTAAACATTGATCTGTTTTATATAATCAAAACATCGATGACATAACGCAGGTCAGAAAGCATACCTTTGCATATGCGGAAATACATATTTTTCACCCTTTGTACAATTTCACAACTATTACACATTTTGGAGTTTCACAACTTTTCACATCAGGACAGAAGTTTTAATTTATTTATTTCAAAATAGCTCAAGCCAGAGTACATTTTTAACACCTGCAAACTTCAAGTCCTTCCACAGATTCTTTATTTCAGGGGATCCAAGTAAATGGTGGTGAAACACATGCCCACCACACTTTTCAGAATTATCTGCTACTTTTTGGTTTATCATATAAAAGTCTAACAAAATGTAAACAAGTGCAAACAAGGCTATAACATGACAAAATGCAATATCCACATTATGACACTAGAAAATCCATTTGTTTATTCTGTGGCTCTGCAAAAATGTTTTAAAAAAAATCCTACCCTCTTTAAAATGCCCAGCACACAAAACATCTTTCAAAGATATTGAAATTTATTGTTTTGGGGGGAAAGAAAACACACACAGGAGATTAAGTAGTTTCTTTATTATAAGGCAAAGGGAAAAAAAGTCATATTTTACAAAAAAGATTATACAGAAAACCCAGTTATCAAACTTATATTATTCTGCAGGTAGATGTTATTTAAACCCCCCTCATTCTGTCAAGCCAGATTCCATAAAGTGCTTTCTAATTTCGTTTACTGCTGAGGCCAAGTCATCGCTGATTTCTGCTAGTGATCGTAACAGACCTCTGAGGCACAAGACATGTCAATTACTCCAACCTCTCCTGTGGGTGGATCCGGTAGTTCCCAAGCTCCCGATCATGTCAGTGAAAGTGATTCTAAGTTGTCAGAAAAGTCAGAATAGACAAAGTGTTCCCTTGCAATGCAAATGTAAAATAAAAAAAAAAAACAACCATTGTAAAAAAAAAAAAAGGAAAAAAAACAGTGATTCCAGCAGTCGGAGCTCAGCAGCTTTCCCCTATGGACCGGTCAGTTCTTCCCTCTAAAATAAAAGGTAAAACAAAAATGAACAAAGGGTGTTAATAACATATTTAAAGTGTTAAATGGTCTCATACTGCTCAAAGCGAAAACTGTACATCCAAAAGCAGGCAAGCAGAAAATCTTAGCATTACCGTCTAACCCATCCAAACTCCATGCAATAGCTCTCCAACGCTAACCGCAAGCAACAGCATGCAAAAAGGCTGAACGAATATCAACTCATTATTATCCCTGTTGATTGGAAAAGACGAATGAATGCGGGATATGAGGAAGACGAATAGCTGCACAACATAATGCAGAAATAAAGAGATGAAGTTAAAGAGCTGTTCCAGGGCCACAACTTGGCTTTTCATCAGGATTTCTTTTTATTGTTGTTGTTTTTTGTCATGTGGAGACACCTGGTGGTTTGTTTGTGGAAAACACTTTGATGTCCCACATGGCAGTTTTCATTTGTTGGGATTTGCGTCTTGGCGAGACGCTGACCCTGGAAATCAGGAGATAGAAAAGAGGAGAGGGGGAACTAAAAGCTTGTGAGAGGTGATGAGTGGGTAAAAAGCAAAACTAATGAGAGGAAATACGCAAAAGAAGGGATCTGGGTCGGAGAGAAGCACACCTGGCAGCAAAGGTTCCCTGGATGAATCCAAAACCTGCTGAAAATTAATCAAAGACAGAATCACACCTTGCTTCTGCTCCCCTCTCTCTCTCTCACACACACAGAAACACATAACCAAATGCCTGGAAAAATGTTCACAAAAGAACAATAACATTGTTTATCGCAATTAGGCCTGTCCAAAGACATGCTGCTGGATGATAAATTGTCCCAGAAGTTATTGCGATGAACGATAAAATTGCTGTTTTGAGACCATTTTCAAGAAATATAATGGTAATGGCCTAATAATTCAAAAACATGTTCATTTATAACAATAGATTACGGGTTTTTTTATGTAGATGCCTAAAACTGATCTTTGAGGAAAAGTTTGTGGAAATCTAATTTTAATTCCAAACAGGCAACACATATCACCTGAGCTGAGGAGAATAAACGGGAAAACTTCAGCAGTGGTGATGAAGAAGCTCAAACAACTGACTCAAATTATTATTTTTACCATTATCCCAATAATGCTACAGCAGTTAGCCAGATGCTATAGATTCAGGAAACGGTTTGGAGCACAAGTTTACAACCCAAAATGGCCTCCCGTAAAATATCTGAAATACCTTTGCTAACAGAACAGCGTGAGGAGAAATTCTACTGTTTGTCTAAAAGCGAACACAGATCGATAGCAAAGCAGTCTGCAAAGAGCTTACAAGAGAACACGTCGTTATCATAGGTATGCAGCACCTTTTTAAAGGCAAACAGTAATGCGACACCGACCTGCAAATAGAAAGCTGCTTGCTTCAGGGAAATTTTTATGCAAAAGCTGCTTTGAAACTGAAGCACAGCTTCATTATGTTAGGGAACGGCGTCTTGTTTTGCAGCATTGAGCATATTGTGCTTTACAAAAGCAGACCTTTGAGTCGATTTACCAATTTTCCTCATGACAAGGAGAAACTTTAATGGGATTTAGCGGGACTTTATGATAAGGACACAAAGCACTGTGTAATTTGTAAAGTGGAAGGAAAAACAAGAATTTCAAAGACATTGCTCTGTTTTTATTTGGAAAAGAAATATTTGAAATTTAAAGGTGCATGGATTGCATTTTTTTGCAATAAAAATAAAATTAAAAAAAGAAGAAAAAAACGAGGGTAAAAATGGATTTTGTTGTTGTATATAGTCTGTAAAAAGAAATTGGATTGGATAAAATTGGCATAGTTAAAAAAATTGGAAATAAAATATTTGTTCAGTGAAAGTAAAGAAAAGCTAAAAAATAAAAAAAATCAGGGGAGCGCCGGTTGTAGTTTTTGGGCTGATCTTTAAAAAAAAAAAAACCTGACCAGCCGATTCTGATTTTGGTCAATACCAATTTTAATTTTTTTTGTCTGAAAAGTTGCTAACTTTGGTAACAAAGTTGCCAAGTGGACAATTGTTAACTGGGCATGTGAAGAGGTGACACTGTGGGTCTGTGTCACGCTAGAGTAGAAGCGGCAGTAGATGAGCACATGTAAATATCAGCCAATCTCCCAAAATGAAGGAAATCGGTGCAGCCCCTTCACAGACAGCGTGTATTCATGTTCAAGCCCCTTGTGGTCAACATACTTAAGAATCACATTTTGCTTAGGTGACTTATGTACATTTTATTCAGGGTAGCAGTGTAAAAAAGAGCAAACACAGATATATTCCAGGCTTTTCAACTTTTAATTTTTTTAATTAATTAGTAAGGCATGTGTTTTTATCTTTCCACCCTGCACCTATGCATCACTACTGGTGTGCTGGTTGTTGTGGGACAAACTTCAAACCGAGAAATTCTGACTCTATTCTTCACACGCCGCTCTTCTCACCTCGTATGTCGTTCCCGTCCAGAACTGCCTCATCTCCCCCCTGCAGCCTGCAACCACGGCGGAGGTTATCAAAGTGAAAGGCACCAGGTAGAGCAGGGCGGGTTGGCCCATCCCCGACAGCAGCATCACTGCAAAGGTCAGCACCAGTCCCAGGAGGTAGGCTGCCAGGAGCGAGCGGGTTGGACATCAAAATACAATATACGCATACAAACATAGAGAATAAGGAAAATTACCAAAAACACAGCTGATGAAGTAGACATTCTTCCTGCTGTTGACCCAAACGTCAAACCTGCTGCAATAGGCCACCAGGAGGCCTGTTGGGTAAAGGACAATACGAGAGCAAAGTGATGAGCTGTCGCCGTTCTATACGTTTAAAATGTCGACCTCGACAGGCGGCGAATCTCACCTGGGACAATGATATCGCCGTAACCGAGGATGGAGAACTGCAGCCCACACAGGTTCTGAGTCCAAGCTGAGAACCGCGGAACACGCATCACCACAGGTATCTGCACATGTGGAGAGTCTTTATTTTAATAGCCGAGCAGTTGCTGGAGCGGAGCTAAACACAGCAGCTAATGCCTTATGGATACTGTCTGTAATACTGCGGTGTTTGAAATCAGAGTCTGCAAAAGCAGTGGCGGCCCAAGGGGGAAACATCGGGTGGCCCTTTGTATCTGGGGCTGGAAGGAGGCGCCCTAAAAGTTTTAATGGCCTGGTCCTCCACATGAACATTTTCTTGGAGCGCCACTACTTTGTTCTTTGCCTTCTACTCAGTAACTTTGTGTAAATTTAGTCTTGTTGTGCTGATAGAGAAAACACTACAATTCATTTGGACTGCACTAGAAGAACAAAAAAAAAAAAAACAATAATGCACCAAGTAAAGGTCCGTTAGCAAACCACTCCCGTATTTTTAGGTTGTCAATCATTCTAGAGACATAAAAAGGTTCCTTCCTCCACCTTCCCCCCAAACAAAAAAAAAAAGGTAGTGGATGGGTAACAAGTCAAGTCTTACTTTCTCAGAAGGAGGCTGGGGTTCAGCGGGGATCTCCACCATGTTACCTTGTGTCTAAGACAGAGCCCACCCAACCCCAGCGCACAGTTAGTAGATCAGTCTACAGTTCCCCTCAGGGCATTCACAGCAGCCTGCATGCTAATAAAGCTGCTAACAGTTTGAAAGTGAATATCACCAAGCTTAGCTTAACTTGTAGCTTACGAGCGTCCGACCCCCCCCCCCCCTCCAAGCCTCCCCAAGACGAAAACACCTGCACATCCGTTAATAATGCTTTACACTGACAGGAACGATGGATTGCCTTATTAGGTAACAGACAAAAACTGAAAAATAGCATTTAAAAAAAATACATGTGCATCTCAATCAGATAAAATATCAATACAAACTTTTACCCAAAAAGTGAAATATAAGGCACCACTTTTCCCCTTGTATTTGTCCACCTTTCTCCTTCCACTTAACTCTCTGTGTACAAAGCACTCTTTGTACTGCTGTCTCTTTGTCAATGGCCTTTTTTGGCTTCTGGAGAATGTTAACGACACAAGTCAGTAGGCCATGACTGTACAGAGTAGACCATAACATGACCAAAAAGGTTAATAAACATAAACAATAAAATGGACGCCGTTGTTAGTAATGAAGGTATATAGTAGAATTTTCCTGTTTTTAATTTAATTTTTAAAAAATCATCAATATTTAGATGACATTCTGGTTTCCCGAGATGCACATGTACTTTTGCACACTGCAAAGCCAGACCACATTTTCCAGTAAGTTAGAGGCTTTAATAAATTACAGAGCCAAAACTGGTCAAATTTTAAGAAACATTTTAAAGATGACACAGAAATAGCTGGAGTGACTTTAGTTTTGTCCTGATAAATGGATCGAAAATTGAGAAGCACACTCCCAGGCCCCTCTTATTGTAGATACCATGAATTTTTACAGTAATTATACAGTAATTTTCCTGATTAAAAAATAAATCCTACAGAAGTTTAAGTGAAGTTTGTATACAGAAAATATATTTTTACAATAATATTGATCATTTCCTGATAAAGTAATGCCATTTCCACATCCGTGAAGCTCTTTTGTGCCTGTCCTTCAGTTTGCAGCAGTTGTGTCTTGACATTTATCACATTTCTGAAGAATTAACATTCAGTTTCCTGTTTCCTAAATAGGGGTACAATAGTTATTTGGTTCACAACGTTACAAAACTGCATGATTAGATTCGGGAAACGGTTTCGCCTTTAACGACCTTTTCCAATACCACGTAATAGGAAGTTTCTGACCGAAACTCTTTATCTAACACTGACTCGCTTCCCTACATAAGAATTTGACTCAGATCACCATATTTGGGCATGCAAATAGGATTCTCAAAAACAAAAAGATTTGTGATGAATTTAGCAATTTATCTTCACAGTTTCTATATGAAATAATAAACACATAATTGGTAATTGGAGAAATTACCTTTTCCCAAACTCAATAAATATATATATCTTAAAAAATAAAAAATTACCTTCTCCCCAGACGCGTCAGGACCGAGAGCAACCTGCACCATGATGCTGACTCCATTCTGGTCAAGGGCAAAAAGAATGGAAGTTATTGCATTTCTCATCAGTTTATGAAACGATAACAACTCCCAGTGACACAAACAAGCACCAAAAATCTACAAGTAGGAGTCTGGCATCGGATAAATAACTTGATTATTTCTTCAAACTTCAAAGTTCGAAGTCAGTGTCAAAACTCTTCCAACATTATCATAAGAATATTGAATATTAATCAAAGAAATACTGAAATAAAATTAAAAAAATGACACATGCAAAATACAATATAGAAAAACAGCCTATTTATACAAACCTTTGTGAAGAAAGGAGTTATGAACACGAAGAAGACGTCATAAAGCAGAAGGAGACTCAGCAGGATCACACAGATCTGTCAGAAATAAGACAAGTTAATATAAAAAAGCTGATTTTAGATCAGAGAAATCCTACAGACAATCCTAAACTGCTAGGTTATTATTTCAAATATAGCAGATCAAAAATTATATCCTGGCCAATTGTTCAGGTTTAAAATGGAAAACATAAACAGTCTAAAATAATAAAAGGTGAATTATCCCCCAGAGCGAACACAATAAAAAGAAATGCAATATAAACCAATAAAATGCTGAGGCTACAGCTGTGTAGGGATGTGTGTGTAGGTGTGTATGTGTGCGTGTGTGTACCTTGAAATTGGACAGTGTGATGGTCTTCATGAAGTTGAGGCAAAAAGCAAAGCCAAGCAAGTTCTGCAGGATCCAGATCCACCTGTGAGGACAAAACAGCTTTTTAATCAGATATGAGAAATCGACCGCTGAGAGGAACCGGACGGTTTTATAACTGAAGATCGGCTGGTCGGAAACTAAAAATCTGATGGGTTTTGTTGTTGTTGGGGTTTTGTCCAATAAATCTACCCAACGGATCTTCAACAGTTGACAGAAAGCTGAACATATTACAACGTTGCTCTGCTATAGGGCCAAACTGCTGACACCTTCCACTCCTTATGTAAATATTTAATGAGTTCACTGATGAAGCGTAAAACCCTGGACTGATTTAAATAGCCTAACACATCTATTTACTGAAACGGCTCTACAATATATGCAGTTGCCTTAAGAAATTATAGTTATTTTTATGGTTTTATTAAATAACATGTCAAATTTATGCAGTGAGTCGGGAGGGGAGTATTTTGTTGTTATTTTTAGTCTTTAAGAAATCAGTATTGAAAATTCATCAATAGAGTCTGATCAGTGAATCTCTAGTTTTTTTATCCAACCATGTTTCATAAATTCAAATACAGCAATGCGTCTCTGCACTGGGGTAATCCTTACACACACGCACTGTGACATGAAGGTGGTGAAATTAATGATGGAGCGATTGCAGTTATCTGGCCGATTCTTAAAAAGCCTGAGCTGCCGATTTTCATTTTTTCTGATACAATTTTTTTTCTCTGAAAAGTTGCTAAATATAGCAGCAAAGTTGATAAGTTGTGCAGAAGTGACCTCGTCGGTCTGCCTTCTCTAATAATTGGTTCACAACTAAGTATCAGGCGATTGACGATCTCCCAAAATTCAGAAAATTTATCAAACGGCTTGGGCATTTACAACTTAATTCTGCTTCACTTCAAATCAGATGCCTGCATTAATATCAGAGAGAAATGAAACCAAAACAGAACAGAGTGTGTGTGCGTGTGACATGACAATACCTGTCTTCATTTCTGTACACTCCCCAGATCACAGCGACGGTAATGCACACAGCAGCCAGCAGGATGGACCTCACTGACACGGTCTTGTTGTACACAGAAAAGCTGAGAAAAAACACACACCAATGATTCAGGGTGCATTAAACAGCTGAAGCTGCTGGAAACCCAGAAATAACACACACACACACTGCTCACAGGGCTCTGTGTGACACACTCCTGGTGTGAACACACGGTCTGAGTTGTTTGTTTTGAGTAATGGTGGCCGAATAACTGCATAAATGAGGAAACGGGAATATTTCCTTATGGTAACGCATCTACGAAATGTTTGATTTCAAAATATTATTTCTAGGGCTGAAACTAAAGATTATTTTAGGAATCGATTATTCAGATGATTAATCCAATTTAAAAAATTGTCACATTCTTCAGATTTTTCATTAAACCGCATTTTTATTTTTAATACATTAAAAATACATTAAAAGGTGCAGAATGACCTTGCAGAATAAAATTTAATGTTATTCTGCATTTAATGTCATATTCTGCATTTAATGTCATTTAATGTTATTAATGCTATGTTACTGCATTAAATGCGATAACATAGCATTAATTTAGTATACACTTGATCATTTGTATTAATCAATTAATAAATGGATAGCAAAAGGTCCTCAAACCAACATTTTGTTCTTTACAGAATTTGAACCAGGTAATGCAACAACTTGACAGTTTTTTTAATCTAACTTAAAAAAAAAATCTAAAATGTACAGTTTGTACAGTTTTGGCCTAATTCCTGCTCTGAGTGTGTTGTTTTTTCAACAAATGACAATTCTTTTGAGTCTGTATCCTCCAGTTAGTGATAAATCGATTCCTAGATTATCCGATGATTGTTTCAATTAATTAATCTTTTCAACCCCAATTATTTTCAGCTTTTTAACACTTTTGTAAAGAAACAAAATAATCCGCTTTCAACGTGCATATTATCATACCGGAAGAAGCGAGGCTCATACCTTAAAGTACTACAGCGGATTAAGTCCAGCACCGCGTCCAGGCAGCTGAACAGTGCTGAGGCAGTGGCGAAGCAGAAGATGGTGATAATGATGTAAACTGTGAACGGAAAAATGGAAAAAGAAAACAGATTGCGCATGTAAAAAAAAAAAAAATGTAATAAATTCCTTGTATGGTTATTCCAATCCCAACAAGTGATTGGCTTATTCCGTTCCGCTCACCGAGGACGTTGTAGAAGAAATACATGAGCACCAGCATCCCGCACATCACAATGACGAAGATGATGATGTTGAGGGGGGAGTAGAGGACTCTGCTGCTGTCCGCTTTGTGTTCTTCTGCTCCTCCTCCGGCAGCGTAGCTCTTCAGTCGCTCGCTGGTGTGAAAAAGGGGAAACTTGTTTGAGCAAAAATCTAAAATGGCTGAGTAATTTAACAGCAGTTTTCATGTAATTATTACACTCCTAATAGATTAACACCAGCAGTGTGACAAGCTGGTTAGTTAGTCAGGTTTTCTGTTCAGGTAGCCAGATTCAGTCTGAAACTTTCAAGTTGTTAATTTAAAACAGAAACCCAACAAGTGTTGATACTCGTTTCCTACTTACGTTTATATTGCTACATAGCCTAACCATTCATGGATTATGCTCCTATAACTAACGATATTTATCGTATCGTTTGTAATTTATTGTGAACATTTTCTCATCAGAATTTTGATTTATCATTTTGTTGGTAAGTCACAATAAACAATGTTAAACAAAACTGACTTCTTTTTATCAGAAATGTTAATTTATCAATTTTTCTGCTATTTGATCCACAAGAGAACTAAAAAATATTGGTAAATCCGAATATTTGAATAAATGTCGTTGCTGTATGCAGTTTAGTGATATAATAACGGCATGACAAAAGGAAAATGTTTAGCTGCACAGCGAAATAAAGCTTTCGTTCACACCGACCCCAAAACTTCAAGCTCTCTGAAGTACCAACTCTCACCGTTCACAAGCTCTACTCCATAAGCCGCCCAAAGCCACTGTTGCTATAGCGATCAGCAGTAGGACGATGATGTTTAGATCAATCTTAGAGTACTGAGGTGCGTACAGCTTCACTTCCATTCCTCCGTCAAACACCTGGAGGAAAAACAAGAGGTCAACAGTTCTGATGGCTGACACCAGGTAAGATGAGGGCTGCAGTTATTAATCTATCGATTATTCTGACAATTAATCAATTAATCGGATTATAAAGTGGCAGATTTTTCATTTAAACCTTTTTTTTTTTACATTATATTCAATTAGTTTACATTAAAAGATGCAAGTTAATTCATTTTACAAATAAGAAGATAAACATTTTACAGTCTAAAATGAGATTACATAGGGGGTTTGAGTAGAACATAATGACGGAAAAAAGTTTTTTCATCTTAAATGCAAAATGTTTATGTTGTTTGTACCATTTTGGCTTTTTTTTAAGCAAAAGGCCTTCATACTCCACTTCACGATTAATCGATCGCTAAATTAGCCAACAATTATTTCAATAATCAATTAATCTCAGTTAATCGTTTCCGACACAGATAAGATTGAAATCTTTTTGGTAAAACTAGTGCCATTTCTATACGCAATACTGTAACTTACATAATATGACTACATTTCAAATTTGCTCTTGGAGGAGATCAAATCTGATCCAATAAAATGCAGAAACAGAAAGCAAACCCCACGTACCAGCTCAGCTGTCAGGAAGTCCCTGTACCTCATGAGAGCCAGAGGAATGTGGACCTTTGGATACTCTGACTCGTTGGCTGATGGAGTGACCTGAGGAGCAGAGTTGGCAACCACACCAAATAAACTTGTATAGATCTGAACAAGACTAGTCTATAGGATTCAGTAAAGATCATCTGTTTAGCTCAGAAACAAGAGTACAATCATAGAAACAGTCGTTAACACGCCACTTTCTTATTGCTGTATGGATATCACCGGTTTCCTATTCCAGTCTAAAACAATTTTACGATTTAAACAAAATGGTTCTGGAGCAATGTGTGTGTTGGTTTGTTTGCTTTCCCAAAGATGATTTGCCAGACAACTGTATTTCTGGTTACGCCTCCTATGGAAAGAACTTTTAACAAGTTTCCATAACTTTGCCCGAGCTTTAACTGCTCCATTTTGATTAGGTGATACTAAGACTGAGATTTTTGGCAACAAATTGCATTGAGGGTGTGCATGGAAACCCACAGCATTCACACTTTGCAGAACAGTGGAGGATCAATGATGCTCTGGGCCTGTCAAACAAATTAAAATAATTTTTGTGAAAAAGTCAGAAAATACAGAAAATTAATGTCTCTACCAAGAGAGAAAAAAACAAATGCTGAATTTTATATGAGAACATTTCACTTCCTATGGTTTTCTTTTAGTCGTTTTAATACTAAAGGAGAAACAAGTTCCTGATTTAGCCGAAGTTGGAAGCGAAACCTGTAAAACTGATTTAGTCTTAAAATACTTTTTCAAGAAACAGATTTTTATCTCATAGGAAAAAAACAATACTGAGTATTTAACAACTAAAATTAAACAGTAAACAAGGGCACGTATTTTATATTTTTTTCAACCAAAAATTCAATATCATCTAAATGTCTTACCAGTGTTGTGTTGCTGGCAATAAGCAGCGCCTTAGCGCCAAGGGTTTGGGCGACGATAGCCTTCTGGCTGAATGCACATTCCCCCCTCATCACCACCAGAGCTTTGCCCTTTACCGCCTCTGGTCGGACTCCTGAGGTATCACACAGCATGGTGGACGTCAGATTCACCAGCTGGTACGTCGTCTGATAAAAAAAAAAAAAATCAACAATGAGCAGATAGTGTAAGGAGACAAGCAAGGCCAGAGTTTCCTGAAGTGAAGAGAACTGATAACTTACAGCTTTATCGAGCGTTTCTTCAAGAGGAGTCCAGGAGTGATTGAAGACGAGGCAGTAGTCCCGAACTAAACTTCCATTTGAGATGTGCAAAACAGCTTCTTGGCAATTTACCTGTAGATGAAGAAATACAATGGATATTTTAATCTAATTCCACTTTTTAAAATACATTTTAAAAAATTAATTGCGCCGACATGACTAAGTGGAGTCCCTGGATACTGGATACTTAAACATCCTACAAGTTTATTTTTATTTTATTCAGTGGTTGGAGTGGAGGAAGCAAGTTATTTACATGATTGAAACGATTAATCGGATTAATCAATTATTGAAATAATCGTCAACTGATATAGAAATCAACTAATTGTTAACTGGAGTATACAGAGTCAAAAAAATATAATAATTTGCTGGGGGAAAAAAACGTATTCAGAGCCGTAATTAAGTCACAAAAAATCTGTACATTTTACATTCAAGATAAAAACCTTTGTTGGTAAAAACTCCACAAGTGGCACACTTTTAGCTTCATCCATATCAAATTCGCTAATTTATTGCATGTTAGGCAATAAAATGTTTATTTTCTTATTCAAAAAAAGGAATTTAATTATTTCTTCATTTGCATCTTTTAATTCATTTCTAACATAAAAACAAGGCTTAAGTGGTTAAATTAAAAACCTGGAGAATCTTTCAACAAGAAAATAACTACAAGACCAATCAGGATTTTTTTTTTAAACCAGCATTTTATTTTCATAGCAAGACATTTTCAGACCAATTAATAAGTCATTGCACAATTAGTGTTTAATGATTTTTGGATTCTGGATTCTTAAATAATGCAATTTAAAGAGGGTCAAAAGTGCTGCAATTAAAAAGCAAACATGTTTTCATATTTACACACATAGATAACTTTTAAGAGTAACTACATCTGTATCTGCATCTTACCTGTTCACCACTGGGTAGATGAAATATTTTTGTAAGATTTTATCTTGCAGTTCACTCTTGTAGACATAAATTGACATGCAGCTTTTTTCCATGACAAATATTTTTTTTACATATTTCCAATGTTCCAAATAATAATTTATAAATATTTATTTTCAATATTAAGTGATCATCAGTAAATATTTTTGTAATGACTTATTTACTTGAAATGTGGCACTTTCAGTTGTCGATGAGGCCGTAGCTGTACTCGTTTTCCCCCCGATTTACCTTTAATCGGGACTAATGCCGTAAATAAAAACGTTGTCGCTATAGAGAAGTGGAGATTGGGAAAATATCTACCTGAAACAATTTAAACTAATGTTTAGACTGGCTAAATTGGTTTAAAAGGCCGTAAAACTTATTTATAACTCTATGTAATTGTATATTTTTATGCACAAATATATATACACATATATTAGACGTATTAACGTGTCCGTGGAAAAGGAACCTGTTCAGCAGAAACGAACAGTTTTCGGTGTTGCTTCATTGAGGCTGACTCATAAACCAGAAAGCTAACACTAGTTAGCATTGTTAGCTTCCCCTCTACTCTCCGCACTCTGTCAGTTTTAAAGCACAGCTCCGCTAAAACACACATCCGCGCCTTGTAACGACCCAACACGCAGGCTTGGTGGCTCTCGGCGCTCCGTGTGTCTCCGTGTTTTCGACAACAACGTAGCTCTTTAAACTCGACAGAAGCTAGTCCCTTTTAAACCTACCTGCGATATTAGAGAAATTATAAACAGAAGAGCGACGCCGAGCGCTCCTTTCGCCTCCATCTTCGTCTTTCCACGAACTTTGTTTTAATCTTGAATGTCAATTGCTACCTGTGCGGTACAAGACCATTTTTGTTCGGCTGGATGAGTTCGTATCGTGACGGTTGTTGTTTTCGCCGCTAATAGCTGCCCGGGCACTTCCTGTATTGGCTTGTGTCATGTGAGACGCGGAGCCTTTTTAGTTTCTGTTCCTCTCAAACGCGTTTTGGGCCTACGCAGAAATAAAAGTCTCTTCTAGTCGTTAAAGTTTTCTTTCTCCTTTGGGCTTATGCCAAAGTATTCATACCATTTAAACTTTTTACACGTTTTTATCCTGCTACATCGAGCATTTTGGTGCTCAAGTTTATACAGGAATATAGGAATATAATTAATGGGAATTAAATCAGATTAATGAACAAACTGTGACTAACTGAAACTGGAATGCTGAACATTTAACTTCAAAACTAATTACCTATTTAAGAAAACAAAGGAAATATTTGATTTTCAGAACCACAAATGCATCACACAGTATTGCAAAACAGATTAATCCCGCCGTTTGGCGAGGGAGGATCAAGACCTCAGCTAAACGTGAAGGTCGGGGAAGGTCACTGTCTAGACTCAGACCTGACCACCACTTTTTAACAGTAGGTCGTAAAACTCAGCGAAAGAGTGAAAATGGGCTAGCCTTCAAGTTAAAACAAGAAATGTGGGATTTGAAAATCCAGATTGGGATGGTGTTTTTCTTTCAGTTTACTTGTCTTTTCTCATTAATTATTTATTTTTCTTAATTTTTACCAGGGAAGTTGTATTACTTTTTAACTGATCCCTGTAACCGGACAGAGAACAGAGGGAAGCGCTCCTGCTCTGAACAGTGACCCGTTAAATCTCCACACCAATTAGTTAAAAGCCAGCTTGCTCGCCTGTCTCCGATGGGAACAGATGTTGGTAAACCCGATATGTCGGATTCACCGACTTCACCTGACTGCATTTCCATGGGAAGCTTAGAATAACAAACAGAGCCGGTAAACCGTCTTCAGTGCAGATCAGCAGGAGCATCGCTTTGGAAACTAAACTATTATTATGTTCACAGCTCGAACTCACACAAGCACCGGTTGAAAGTTTTAATATCAAATAAAAAACATTCACTAGATTTGAACTTATATAGGTTCATTCTACAAAGGAAATCTTTCAATCTGTTCCTTCTTGTAATGTTGATTATGACTTACAAATAACAAGAAATACAAAAGAAAGGAAATTTAGTGTTAAAAAATAAGAATGTTTCATACAATCAATAAACAGGATGTTTTCAAACAGAAATGCCCGCCTTCTGAGAACTATGTTCCTTTCTATGAATACTCAACATAGTGGGTTGACACCTCAAACCATCACTGACTGGAAACTTCTGACTGGACTTCAAGCAACAAGGATTCAGGCGTGGAGCTAAAGGTGGGTTTGGGGGGCACTTTCAGAAGTAACCTGTAATAAACAAAGTCCATCTTTGTCATAGCATAAACACCAATGTTTACACTGCTTTTCAATGCTTCCATGCAATGCATGTAAGGCACCTATTAGATACACCTGTAATTAATTTGGTGTTAAGAGATGAGCGTTTTCTACTGGTAAAGAATTGCAACAAAGTATAAATCAGATTTTTACTTTTGTGTTGAATGTCTGTTTTACAATATATTTACCACTAAAAACAAACAAAAAAACCCAACATTTTCTGCAAAATTCACCAACTGCGCAGTTTGTGTTAAATAGTGTAAGATAAGTAGTATTTCAAAAGAGCAAAAGAAATCTTATGTTTTCTGATCAATAAGAATTTTTGTGGCTAACCTGTTGCTAAGAGATGGGTGTGTTTACTGGTAACTAAGTGCCACAAAGTAAACTTAAGATTTTCACTTTTGCAAAATTTGCCAATGGCAAACATCTTGTATCTAATCAGGTAAGCATTATTTCGAAAGAGCTTATGTTTTATAAACTATATAACTTGTTATTAATGTGGTTTTAAGAGATAAGCGTTTTCTACTGCTAACGAGCTGCCACAAAGTATAAATGGAGATTTTTACTTTTGTGTTGAATGTTTGTTTTATATATTTATCACTAATGACAAAAAGAATTGACTTTTCTTCAAAATTCTCCAACTACACAATTCTTAACAAGTATAAAATAAGTTGTATTTTAAATGAGCAGAAGAAATCTTATATTTTTTGAACAATGAGAATTTTTGTTGCTAATCTGTTAATCTGTTGCTAAGAGATGACCACGTTTTATGGTAACCAAGTTTCACAAAGTTCCACAAAGTAAATATCTGATTTTCACTTTTGCAAAATTTACCAATTGTAAATTTCTTGTGTCTAAGCAGATAAGCAGTATTCTGAAAGACTTTATGTTTCATAAACAATATTACTTATTATTAATTTGGTGTTAAGAGAAAAGTGGGGGTTTTTTCTGATAATTAATTTTGTATAGTTAATTAATATATATGTATAATTGATAATTAATTAATTTTTATTTTTGCAAAAGTAAAAATCACTTACGTCACTCCCAGAAGGAACAATAGCAGACATTGAGGACCGTTACAAGTGGGAATACCACAAGCAAATGGCAACCTTGGCCAGGTCACAAGGAAAGGAGCCACAGTCAAATACCTCCAACAAATAAGGCAAGTCCTGAGAAGCCAGTTCAATGGCAAGAACAAGATCCGTGCTATAAACAGCTGTGACTTACCTGTAATCAGAGACCCTGCAGGAATAACTAGTTGGCCAAAGGAGGAGATAAACACCACGTATGTTAAGACTCGGAAGCTACTAACCATGACTGGAGGGTTCCACCCCAACCAAATCCAGCACCCTAACTAAACACGAGCCGCAAGGAAGGTCAATAACGTAGGTGTTTCCTTGAGTATTGGTTTTCTAAATTGAGGGAACCAAATTTTTAGAGAATCCAAAAGACTTTTATCGGAAATAAAGGCCCCTCTTAGAGGATTAAGAGGCAGAGTGGCCACAAAGCTGATTTGTTGGATTCCGTGAAGACGTTTGCAGGCTAAAGAGCAAATCCAACCCAATTCAGGAAGGATGGGTCTAAGTGGTTCCAGCATACAATCTCCTCCTTAGGGTGAATTGTTTAGAATAAAATGCTGAACATAAATCTTTTGTTGATAAATTACAGGCCTTAATATGGTTAATTTTTTTGTGGGTTTGAATATTTCTTAAAAGGATCAATCAGTTAATTAATTTTATTTATAAGGGACCCTTTCATACTAAAAGCAACTCTAAGAGCTGTAATCAATCAGCCCTCAGGTTTCTCAGACAAACTGTTCCACAAACAGGAGCCATAATAGTGGATGGATAATAAATGACTAAAACTATATGATCATGTAAAAGGTTAAAATAAGATCCATAAATATAATTATATATGTATAGAAAATAACAAGGAAAATTAAAAAACAAACCCTAATCGATTTCCATTTGCTTTTTCTCTTTCCCTCTGTCTGAGCCTCACACAGTGCATCTGACTTCTGACCTCAACTCCTCAAACCTGTCCTCCCATAGACCAGATGATGTCCCTCCTACAAAACCAGCCAATGAAAATTATCGAAAAGATCTGGAGGATCAAGAAGACAAAAAAGACCTCCATCTCCAGGGGACAACTGTCAGTCTCCTGTTGGGCATTTGGGCAGAAAACTGTGTGAAACTGAGCTTTAACAATCTCTGCTGGTCCAGTATCAGCATAGAGGAAGAAAAGCTGAACATGCTTCGGAGCTGTGAGAGAAGACGACTCTGAACTGTTGACGTTTGTTTCATCTGTGGACAACATGGACATTTCCTGAGGGACGATCAACCCAAAGATCCAACGCCCAAACCAGTTGGACTGACAGGAAGCCAGGGGAGAGAAGGGGGAGGATTTGACTGCAGCAACGCCAAGACCGAGTGGGGGAGAGGGGCGAGAAGGAAGGAACTACCTGAATCCACATCAACCACTGTGAAGGACGACCTGTCTGTAACGTCCATCTAGATGACGACTTTAAATCTGACACAGCAACAGAGTGAGCAGCAAAACTTCACCAAGTATCAAGTACTTCAACGTTTGACAACAAAGAGGGAAACGTCCAGAGGAGCAGCTAGTTTAGACGTTTCTGAAAGGCTCTTCAGAACTATTGTTGGTCCACTGGCGAATGACCGAAGAGGAGAGTGAAGATTTACACTGTCTTCTTATTCTTAAATATGCATTTAAAAGAGAAAATCAACTTCAGAAATTACTTGGTTTTTTTATATGTTTAACTTTGACCAAAGACGATGAAATCAGATGTTGCCTGGTTGTTTATAACTTGGGATCACTTTGAAACTGTTTTGTTTTAATTTGAAGTGTCGGCATTAGAATCAGATGGGGCAACATTAAAATTGTACTTGTTTATTATAACGTGGGTTATATTAAAATCAAAGAGGATGTGATTATATAAAATTTTAATCAGATTTTCATAGGAGGATGACTTAATATGACCTAAATTACATTTAGGATTTAAATTTAAATTTACACTTAGGATTTAAAATTATTGTAAAACCTACATTTTCATTAACATAAGCAACGGAAAATGAAATTATTCATAATTATCATGTTAGGGATGTCTAAGGATTGAAATACATGCACTTATTTTGCAGAGAAGAATTTGGCATTAAAATAATTACTTATTTAAATAATTGGAAATATTACTTAGAAAACGGTTTGGTATCCCGCTGATACTTTACTTCCAAATACATTCTTTCAAATTCATCCTTTTAAAGTTTTGTGAAAGATGACAAAACATATAGATGACCGTCTCCCTGGCAAGGAGAGGTTGCAGAGTAACTTTTCCTACCTAACAGAGGTGAAACAATAAAGGGATGAATGGATGAATGCCAGTGGGTTTGCTGTATTCTGCATATATGATTGTGTTTCATCATACAGAATAATGTTTCAATGACTGAATGAATATGTTAATGTCTTAAAATGTATGGGATCATTTTTCACTTCCCACCATAAATATTGTATAAATGTCCTTTTATATAAGACTCATGTTGTCTCTGCCTGGCAGAACTTTCCATCCAGAATTGCTTCATGATTGATTGTCCTACTCTGTATTGTGCACAATTCATAAATAAACCTGATTGAGTGATTTTACCTGAACAGTGCTTAGTAATAGTTTTTTTCCACATCAATGGACAAAAACATTAAAGGCTCTCAAGTAAAAGGCGTGGCGGTTTTAGCTAATGTTGGACCCATGAGCAACATGTTAACATTAGCATAATAGCCTGCAAAGACTTTTGTGCGTCATCTTGAAGAAAAATCAACCTGTAACCATGCGAGTAGTAAAGGCATACATGACACATAAAAACATTCTGAAGACGAATAACTCGCCTTTAAAGAAGCTTCACTTCTTCCAATGTTCAAGTCCACAAACGATCTAGAAGCTTCCCAAACTTTCCTGTGCACTGCTGAGCTGAAGCATTCCCTCCAGTAACAAAAATAGTCAAATCCAGTTTACTCAAAATAACGTAGTCTTGTACTTTTCTAAGGCCAAACATGTACATTACTCACATCACTTGAGTTGAATAAACAATTTAGTGAGACTTGAGTAAAGCATACGAACCAAATTTAAGTAAGAATGGGTAAGCCAAGATGAACCCTCAAGCTCCCAGGCCTCTGGTAGAGGACCGAGCTCAGAAGATGAGAGAGACCAAGAGAGAAGGGAGATATA
>CAEGAF010045207.1:0-13993 GCA_903067075.1 Micropoecilia bifurca | reverse complement strand
AGATGCCACACAGTGACATCAGAATGTGACACTGTGATGTCAGAGTACCTCTGTGATGTCACAGTACCTCTGTGATGTCATAGTACCTCTGTGATGCCATAGTACCTCTGTGATGTCACAGTACCTTTGTGATGTCATAGTACCTCTGTGATGTCATAGTACCTCTGTGATGTAACAGTACCTCTGTGATGTCATAATACCTCTGTGATGTCACAGTACCTCTGTGATGTCATAGTACCTCTGTGATGTCACAGTACCTATGTGATGTCATAGTAGCTCTGTGATGTCATAATACCTCTGTGATGTCATACTACCTCTGTGATGTCATAGTACATCTGTGATGTCATAGTACCCCTGATGTCACAGTACCTCTGTGATGTCATAATACCTCTGTGATGTCACAGTACATCTGTGATGTCATAGTACCTCTGTGATGTCACAATACCTCTGTGATGTCATACTACCTCTGTGATGTCATAGTACATCTGTGATGTCATAGTACCCCTGATGTCACAGTACCTCTGTGATGTCATAATACCTCTGTGATGTCACAGTACATCTGTGATGTCATAGTACTTCTGTGATGTCATAGTACCTCTGTGATGTCATACTACCTCTGTGATGTCACAGTACCTATGTGATGTCATAGTACCTCTGATGTCACTTTGTTACACTCTGATGTCAAAGAGTAGCACAGTGGCGACAGATTGTGACACTGTGACATCACAGTGCTTCCTGTAAGCTCTTGGTTTCCTCAGAATGCTGTTCAGCATGGAACAAAAAGTGAAATCTCACTCCTGAACGGATGTGTTTCTTGTGTCTTCACATCGTGAAGTTTTTAAAGGGCCAGGCTTTTTGCTTCTTTGCCAAGTTCCACCTTTTACCTTTTACTTGTTTAGATACAAAATGATACATTTTGACATGGGATGTTTCACTGCAACAACGGGTCAATCTATACCGTCCAGTGTTTTTCCCTCCAAGTGGGAAGACTGTGTTCTGACGAGTTCAGGGCCTAAAGCAGAACTTGTTGAACAAAAATGCCATAACTTCCTGTAATTTATTGGTTGATCTAATGACAGCAGCAGAATATACTTTCTGCATTTTGACACTAAATGTTGTCAATTTGTCTGATTTAAAATGTTTCATTTTCTTTTTTATCACTTTTGTCAGACAAAATTGGTGTCAATCAACCTGACCATGTTTGTGCTGGTTCATGCAGCAAAATGTTTTGTTTGTGCTGCTTTGGCTTTGAAGATTTGGATGAAATTTGAAAGCTCATTCTGATGTCATAAATAGTGACATCAGAATGACGATGAGACGTCTGCACTGTGTCAGAGTGTCAGTCTGCCAAAAGGTCACTGCACGACCTTTTGACCTCTAAACTTTCTTAAATATCTTCAAAGCCAAAGCATTGAGATCACACTCAATGTTAGCTTTACATTGAGTGTGATCTCAATGTAAAGCTAACAGTAAGCTACATTTGAGCTTAAAACCCTCCTAAGAAGAATTATCTAGTAATGAGTTGGCAAAATTAATACTGGATTTAATTATCTTAAAAGTAGTGGCTGTGGGACGCCTGCTCCATGTCAGTGTAGTACAGTGGTTCCCAAACTTTGTCTCCTGGGCGCCGCTATGATTACAAATAGCTGTCTGGTTGAACAATGTGTGTGGGGGATGGAGAGTTAGGATGGTAGCTTTTGCTTCACACCTTTCTTATTCGGGGAGCAGGAAACCTGGATAAATATTTTACGATATTAAGTTGCTCCACGAAGCAAACTTATCTAGTATTATTATCATGACATTTAAGTTAAATTAAATTCTGTTGCTGCAATTTAGATGTAATTAAAAAAAAACGTCTTTACAACCCACCACCATCATGACCAAATCCTGCATGATTTTCAGAAATTGTTGCATCAATAAATGTATTTTTTGTTTACAAAAAGCTAGTATTTTAATTGGAATGTGGAGATTTCTGACAACCACATTGGAGGAAAACATCAAAAGGAAAACATCAAAATACTGAGTCACTCAGCAGGACACTATGAAGAGTGAACTATTTGAACACCTGAAAACTGAAGGTTCTGTCTTTCTTTTGAGTAAGTGAAGCTTGTAAATTCAGAGCAGGTCACTGAGAGTTTGCATGCAGACTTTCTAATTCCACTCTGAGCTTTACCGGGAGCCAGTGAGGACACAGGAGAAAAGTGATCTCTTTAGGCAGCTTCTATTGGGTTTTTCTCACAGAGTTCCGGAATATTGCAAAAGTCTAGAAACAGATTTTTCTGAATCACTTTGCTTCTCCTTTCAGTGATATTGATGAGAGTCTCCAGTGCCAAAACTTGTTTACCAACAGCTTGTTCCCATTATGCAACCATTAACCTTCTCCCACAGAACTCAATTACCCCAACCCTCAATATTCCCTGGGCTGTGATGTGTTGCATTATAAATTTCATAATGTGTTCACTGCATAACGTTGATAAAGTTACTCCAAATGAAGTCCAAATTTGTAACTTTAACAAGTTTTTAATGTTTCATGGATGCAAACTTTACTTACATCCATGGTAAAACAGATTGTCAAACAATTGGAAAAAACAGTCTGATGTTAGTTTTACAGTCATAATTTCCAATTTTATCAGTGTCTGGTAAAAAAAAGAAAAACTGAGAGGGGAAAAGAATCGCCCCAGAACAGCAACGTGGTACCAGAATATGTCTGAAGTTGGAACAAGATTTAAATGAGTTGGAAAGACCACATAAATGAATCCTTTGAACACAACAAACCACGATTTTATACTAAATTTATAAATAATGACTTTCAGCTCACAGATCTCGATGTCTGCAAAACGTTTTGCTTCTGTTGTTTACATTTAAAAATCTTTGTCCAAAAATGTGGATAAGGTTTGTATATTTTCCATTCAGCCTGAACAAGAACATGTCAGTTATTTACATTTATTGCCCTGCTCCATTTCTTGTGGAAAACCTAAGCTGTCACATTATTTTTTTAATCTAAATTAATTTAAAAGATTTCATTTCATTTACTGCAGTACCAGTTTTCCTTCACAGCCGTATCATTATCACCGCACTTTTAAAACTATCAATCTGTTATATTTGATCAACATATCTTTATTTTGCCTTAAAAACACAGTTGCATGTTGAACTAAACGATAATCAAAACATTCCTGTTATAAATCAGCAAGTCAAGGTAATTTGAAACCCAGTTTCAGTGAATTTGATTTGGTAATTCTGTTTTTAAAAGCTGTAAATCTATACCATAGCCCTAAAAGTACAAAACGCAGCTGAAGTTGATTGTTTAATGACTGAATATTATACCGCCACCTTGTGTTCAAAGTTGGAAAAATAAGCCGAATAATTCTCAAAATACTATAAGTGCCTTACTAAAGTATTAATACCCCTTAAACTGTTCCACATTTTGACATATATATGAAGTCTGGCATGCCTTCTTTGTAAAGCCACATTTTATTAACTAATAGACACTGTGTTGTTATGAATTTTTTTTCTGTCACCATTGTGGTATTCCACATTAAAGCATGTAATTAAAGAACACATGAGCAGCACCTGTGTTAGTTTTAACAAAAAAAATGTTTTATCTGCTTTCTACTCATAGCAGCTCATCCAAGCAAGTAAAGGATACAGTGTCCAATTTTAAAGCTCTGTTATATACATATAAATATGAATAAAATCTAAATTAACATTGACCGCTCCTGACCCCACTAAGGGACAAGGGTGTAAAGAAAATGGATGGATAAATTAACATTGTGTGTCACTTTAAGTATTTAAATTTTGTGTTTGATATATATCAAACATGCCGACCCATAGACTAGAAGTGAAAATCTTTGTCAATGCAGCCATTAGAATGTATCTCTGGACCCAATGGTTGTTTTTAACATCTTTTCAGTAAAAAAAATTAAATATATGAATTTAAATGCAATGTTACATACTTAGCTAATCTTTTTTCTGATTATTTAAAAAAAATAAAATAAAATCCTGGATTTCATATGCATAAATCTTTTAGAGTTCTTTTTGTGTATGCTGTTTTATTTTATTTTATTTCATGACCGGTAGGGGGCAGTAAAGCTCCCACCAACTTATTCACCTGCGACGGTGGGAAAGAAAACAAAGAGGAAGAAACGCACTGAGAAGAAGATGGCTAGCTGGTTGCTAATTTAAACAACGCAACTCATGTAATGTGTCATTAAAGTCGGTGTTTCTGTCAGGAAAAACATCATATGCGGTTAAAGAAGAGGAAGACCATCACAAACATTTCCTGACACAAGCCATCTCTTTGCTGACAGCATGGAGAAGCAGTTGCATTTGAACCTGCTAGCATCCAGACCCCCAATGGCAGGTGGTTTTCAGTCCGGGTCCAAGATGAAAATGGGGTGAGTCAGCCGGCTTGTTGCATCGGATTTCGCGCTGTTTAAATGTCCTGTTTAAGTTGACCTACTATTAAACTAACGCACTTGCGTTTCTACACCCGAAAGTTGGACCTAGCTCGTAGCGTTAGCCAGGCTAAGTTAGCCGCGGCTCTAGTTTGTTGTGAAACACGATTCGTTCGGCTCAGTTATTGTTTTTTTTATATTCATAAATCTATTGTCAGGGCTGAAAGGTTGTTGTCGGGTGTGTTATGGTTTTTACATCGGCATGTAGGTGACACTTGACTGCCAACATGACTAGCTGCAGTGTTTGCACAGGCTCACTGCACCAGTTTTTTATCTGTGACCCTGTAAACTTTTAAATACTCTGTTTTTACTCGGGTTTCTTTTTGAAACGAGGGAATTTGATTTAATGCTACGCTTAAATGTACTATAAAATACGTATTGTATATCTATGCTTTTTTCTATTATTTTTGTTCATAATACGGTCATCATAATCTGTTTTCCTCCATTTCCTTATTCCTCCATCTGTTTTTAATTTGCCCCATCATCTATTCGCCTAGTGGTGCCAATCTATTCATCCACCATTCATACATGCTACGTATCTTTGTAGATCTAACTAACATGCACATTCTTATTAATCATCCATTTGTTTAACCTTCAGTTTGTTTATTAAATTATCTGTTTATGTGTTCATCTATCCTTCCTCTTCAGTCTGTAGAAAGTACCTATGATTCACATGATTTTTCTTTCGACATTTTAATTTATAAATTAACAACATTATGAGTTCAATTTTATTTATTAGCATATGATGCATTATGTATGCATTTATTTTTGGCTGAATAAACTTTAGCACTTGTTTGAAAATTTGTAGATTGTCGTTTGCGTCTGTTTTATTTACTTTGTTTTAATTTTTTATTATTGATTTTTTTTTAATACAATTCAGACTTTTGAATGTGTTTCTTTGGATTTTTATGTCAAACTGTAATGTTTCCATATCCTTAGTTTTAGAACATTTATGTACCTCATTTTGTTGCCTCTTGTTTTTATCTTACATGAAGCACATTGTATTGCTGGTTTCGTGGTGTTTTATCGTCTATCTTATTGCTTTACATTATCCGGGTATGCCAAATGAAGGTTTCTTCTAAAATGTGTTTGTTTCTCTCTTACACAGACCTGGACGGAAGAGAGATTTCACCCCCTTGCTCTGGAGTCAGTACTTTGAAACAATAGAAGATGTTGAAGTGGAGAATGAAAACGGCAAAGATATATCCTTACATAAACCTTGATTCCTCCTTTACATCAGAGAAACATGACAGTTGTCTTAACGCCACTGCATTTGCCATTTTGGTGATGTCAGGTTTGCATTCAGCTGCTCCAGCATCAAACCCCTTTTCCATAAGACACCCTAAGTGCTGCTTGAGCTAGTCTGAAGGGAACGGAAAGTTTAGAGCGACGTGTGTGTTTACTTTCCAGAAAGTTGCTGAATTCTGCACGCTTTGCACCACAGAACGCTGAGTTTCTGCTGTTCCTAATTGCTTCCACGTTGCTACGGTCTTGCTAGTAGCTGACTGTGGAATATCTTATTTTCATGAACTAACTCATTGCACAGGTGACGTTCTGTCGCAGTACCATGCTGAGCTCCTTAGAGGGATGAGCTTTGTTTTTTTCCTCTCCAATGTTTGTAAGGGGAGGAGATGCTGAGGATGAGGAAACAGCTGTTTAAGTGCTCATCGCTGGGGAAGGAAGGACAGTAATGGCTCATCTGTCACACCACCAGCAGTCACACTTGACAATTTTCCCAATAAATCCTTTCTTGTTTTCCTGTTTGGCAGTGTGAATGTTAAATTGGCTGTCAGTAATGGTGGCTCTCTAAAACATCACAGTTCATGTGTTAAATAATTTCTTCCTTTTTTCTCACAAACTAATTCCATGGCTATTCTTGTTTTGTTTTTTGATGTTTTTGTGTGTTTGTTTAATCACTTGCGCAGCGTTTGTGTTTATGTCCTTGACCTCCCAGAACATTTTCAGACTTTACTGCAGCGGCTCCAGCGGTCCTGTGCTGCTGCTGCTCCACGGAGGCGGCCACTCCGCGCTGTCCTGGGCCGTGTTCACTGTGAGTCTGATTACAGGCTGTCTAAATACCTAAACATAGACCAGCATGGTGGGAAAACAATGAGACAATGTTGCATGTGTTTTTATAGGCCGTCATATGCAGCAGGATCACCTGCAGGGTGGTGGCCATGGACCTTCGAGCTCATGGTTTGTTAGCACTGATTATGAAAAACACTTTTCTTATTATCTGGAAGTTTCTTGTGGTTTTAGTTTAGTTTAAAATGCCTCCTTGTTGTCTAAGCTGCTACAGAATGTCAGTCTTGACTTTTTCTTCTTTAGAGTCAATTATTTCATTACCTGTTGGGATCTGATGTTTGAAACAAATGTGGAAACCAAAACATGTTTTATTTTTTGCCTAGAAAATAATGGAGAGCAAAACATACTGTGCTTGTCATTCAGCATTTAGTAGTTTTATTTTCAGTGAATTTATTATGAGCTGTCTGTTCTAGTTTTGGTGTCCATTTTTAACAAGGTTTGCATTTTCAGTAGTAGCGAGTCTTGCCGCTCTGCAACCTGTTACTGTCACTCTTTGCAGGAGATTCTAAAGTTAAAAATCCAGAGGATCTCTCTGCAGACACCATGGCAAAGTAAGTATTTTTAAGAAGTGTGTTGAGCTGAGAAAAGATTCCTGTTCGCATCAGTTGCATAAAATCACAGAGGATCCAAGCAGATATAAAGTTCCAGCCATTAATTATAACAACCAGTACATGACAGTGAAAGTCAAAGGTGTTTTAAGGTTTAAATGTATCATTTAGAGTTGATCAATCTTAGCTGTTTGATTTCTTTCCATATTTTCTTAGTAGTATAATAACTTCCTCTACACCTCTGAGTAATCCTAACGTTTAGTTCTTCTCTTTTCTTTAAAGGGATGTTGGTAAAGTGGTGGAGGCGCTGTATGGAGAGAACCCCCCTCCCATCATGATGATTGGACACAGCATGGGCGGAGCCATCGCCGTTCACACAGCCAGTGCGAACCTCGTCCCGTCGCTGCTGGGTCTCTGTGTCATCGACGTCGTAGAAGGTAAACTACTGCTTTTAACCATTTGGCTGCCTCAAAGTTTAGTAGGCTTTTACTGATTTATCCACTTCAATACTCCTTGTTTTTATTAGCGGATGAAAAAATGGCGGTTTAAGTGAAATGTATTCTTTTCCACAAGGTACGGCAATGGACGCTCTGAACAGTATGCAGAATTTCCTCAGAAGTCGGCCAAAGACGTTTAAGTCTCTGGAGAATGCCATAGAGTGGAGGTAAGTCACAAGCACTAGGACTTAAACTATAATCTCCTGTGTTTTATTGTTTTAAGTTGTAAGGAAGGTGTGTAAGAACACGTCTGTAACCTCATGCTGACTTTGGAAACATAGCCAGAAGAGTCACGGATTCCACCGCAAGTCCGAGGATTTCGGAGGAAAATCTGAGACATTTTTTCAAAACAAAGCTGAAGCAGAACTTGATCCTGCCTGCAGCCCAAAACATTCCAATGAATCCCCTTGAGAAAAACTCCCTAAAGTTAGTTATTCCTTTGTTTTCAGTGTGAAGAGCGGTCAGATCAGAAACATCGAATCCGCTCGAGTTTCCATGGGAGGCCAAGTGAAAAAGTATGTACTGAACTGTTTTTTTTTTCTAACACATTAAGCTCTCCACAAATTTCTGTAGCGGGTATTTGACCGCCCTCTATTTTCACTTGTGCAGATGTGAGGAGTCTGCCAACAATCCCAGTGTTTCTAATAGCATCGGCGAGGGCATCATAGAGGAAGAGGAGGAAGAAGAAGGAGCAGAAGAATCGAACAAAAAACGAATGAAGGAGGACGACCAAGAGGTTCAGTCTCTCCTGGTGATTTTTCTGTTTTATGCAGCCATTGTTTTGTTAAAAATAAAAATGATTTCTCCCCTCCAGGTCAAAAAGGAAAGCTTCTACACCTGGCGAGTGGAGCTGTCAAAGACGGAAAAATATTGGGATGGTTGGTTCAGAGGCCTGTCAGCCCTTTTTCTCAGCTGTTCTGTGCCAAAACTGCTGCTTCTCGCAGGTTTGTTCTCTTTCTATTACATTTTTATCTTGTGTAATTTAGTTTAAGGGTATTTTACCTCTTTGGAAACAAATTATATGACTAATCTAAGAGCTGTTTCCATTGATTTGTGTGTTTTTACAGGAGTGGACCGGCTTGACAAAGATCTCACTATTGGACAAATGCAAGGTGAAAAGAGACGTTTTTTTTATTGTAACTGTTTTTATTGTTGGTTGAGTTTGGCTGAAATAAAAAATGTCTGTCCACAGGGAAGTTTCAGATGCAGGTCCTCCCTCAGTGTGGCCATGCTGTTCATGAGGACGCACCGGAGAAAGTAAGAGTGTTTAGTGATTCCTGAAACATACTTGAAACATTTGCTTATTTGTGTGTTTGTTTAACCAGTTCAGGCTGTTTCATTCAAATTCACATTATTTGTTCGCTTTTGTCAGGTAGCAGATGCTCTAGCAACATTTATGGTCCGACACAAATTCACTGAGTTTAAGGAAGGATTTCTGTGGTAAGTGAACTTTGTTTTTGCTTTTTTTCAATTATTTGGTCAATTAGGTCCTGGATTGGTTATTCTATAAAAATTTTTCAAGCAGCTAAACAAACATTGTCCTTTTAAAAGATGAATCATATGTAACATTCCCCACTCTGCATGATGAAATGTGTTTACAATTAAAAGAGCCTAAATATTCAGAATGTTAAATATGATAGGATTGGAGAGGAAAATGAAAACAGAGCTCCAGTTCAGTCAGACGGCTACTCCAAATGAAAACCAATCTGGTTTTATTCAAATGAGATAACAGGCTTATAATTTTAAAAGTTACTAGTATTAGTTATTTATTACAGTTTGATCCATTTAAATTTGATTTTAAAAAGAGTTAAGTTAATGTCTGCTTTTTTTATGCTGACACATGCAGGCAGCTAATCAGGAAAACATGTTGGGAAAATGGCAGAAACTTCTGGAACCCCACAGAAAATGCAGCAGCTTTAAAAACAACTTTTTTCTGTTCTGGTTCATCAGCAGCTCCACGTTCAGCCTCCTAAGCTTCCCTTGTGTCCTCTTCTACTGACATAAAGCTGTCGTTTCCATCCTATAGGCCTCGTTCGTCGGCTTTTGACAGCTTTGAAAAACGTTTATAACCCGGGTCTTTAGAGACTCAGGCGCCTGGTTTGGTTCAAAATCCTGCTGCAGATTTAAAGCCACACAGATGCAGAATGCAAGAATTAGACTCACAGCAATGTGAACAGATGAAATCATCAAAGATGTTAATATGTTGGCTAAAAGGCTAAGTGATTATTGTAGCCAACTTTACTGATGACCTCAACGAATGGTTGTTCTGACTTATTGGCCCTGATTGAAGCTTTGAAGCCATTCATCAGTGGTTCTGTAAAGAGGACCGTGGAGAACTGAAGCTACTCTTGCTTATGAATAAACAAAACCATGCAGAGGGCAAAGTGAGGCCCAGGGGCCTCTTCTGTTCCTCCGAATGACTTTGTTCGGCCCTGCTATCACAAAATCAAGCCTGGAGCAAATCTAAGCACAGTTACAACATACAGATTTTATTTTGAAGGAGAATTTAAGACAGAAAAAAATGTATATTTTGTTTCTGCTTTCATTTTCTTTTAACTTGAGTTTGGCCCTCATCTCAAACTCCTGTTTTACTCCTTTCTGTGTTAGTAGTAAACCTGACTTGATAGTCAAAGCCAAAGAAATAAATTGATCACCTGACTGACAACAAATGACATCTATAGTGACAGTTCTGCCTTGACTTGCCTCAGCTATAGATTTTCTGGGCCAAGGTGTTTTTGCAAAGGTTTCTGTACAGAACAACCTTTATTCTGAGAAAAGGCTGAGGCTCCTACATGAATTGCTTTTGTTTTAAATTTTAAAAAACAGACAATGGTAAATGTTTTACAGTGTCTGAGCTTTACTTTAAATATGTGAAATAAAGTCTTATTTTATTTTCCAGCTAACTTCCTGTCCTGATGAAGACAGCAGGCGTAGAAGAAATGTTTCAAGATTCATTTCAGTCATTGTGGAACTTGAAAGCTATTTAAGAAAAATATTACATTATTATTATTGTTGTTGTTTTGCTGCTTTGGTTCTGTAGATATTTTTGCCTTTCAGCTTTGCCTTGTTTTCTTTTAAACACTATTTGATTATTTTTCTTTGTATTCCCATTTTTTTTATTATTCTCTGAAATGTAAAACTCTTGTTTTAGTGTTTTATTTTTGAGTGATTGCATCATTAATTCACTGTTATTGTTTGTCTCTGAAGTGTTAGTTTGAACTATAATGGCAATGGTTAAAAACGGACGCAATAAAAATATGTTCAACACTTAATTGGATGTGTTTAATGAAAATAAAATCAGTGTAGCCGTGTCGAGGTCTGTCTAAAATCTTTACATTTTTAAGTTAATTTGGTAAATAGTAACTGTGGTTTTAATTTGACAATTTTAAAATTCACTTTTTGTTTAGTTTAATATCTTGGATCTCTATTGTACTTTTCATGACTTTTCCATTCATTATTTTCAAACAGCCAAAAATATTGAAAGTAAATTATTGTTTAATTAGAATTTGCATGTTTGTGAACTTAAGTACAGATTACATATTATTTTTTCTAGTGTCAAACTTTGGGGACCAAAAACGGGTTTTAATTGTCCCTCTGTGGACTAGCATGATGACAGACGTCGTAATATGTCAAATAACAACACGTGAATAATTAATGAATCATAACAAGCCTCTGAAGGACAACAGCCTTAGAGAATATTTTATAATTTGAATCTATGAGCTAGTTTTGTTAGTTACTGAGGCTAACTTTAAAAAAAAAACTATAATTTTTGGCTTTCCAGAGAATAGTTTTCACATTAAGATGTTTCTAGATAACTCAAAGTGAGGTAGTGTGATGGGTTTCTCTTACTTTACAGAAAAACTTTATGAAATCTTCCCAAGATGTGTTTCGCCTTTCTTATTTGGCTCTTCTGGTAATATTTCTACTTTAAATACTTGTCCTGTAAAACAATTCAACAGACATGACCTGAATAAGAAAACACAAATCCAGCTGGTTTATTGCATATGCCGTCCCTCAAGGCTCAGTTATAGGGCTGAACATGTTTTACTCATTTGAAGGATTTGTATTTGTACCATTTTCAGAGATGGTGGTCACTAAAGAAACAAGCAGTTTAAATGTTTATTTTTTTTCTAGTCTACAAAAGAAACAGGCTCAATATACAAGAAATAAATGGAAAGCATGAATGGGTCATCAAAATAAAACTGGATATGGAGACCACAAAACTGACTGATATCAAAAGTTGTAATAAATGAACAAGACTTTGTTGCAATTTGTCACCTTAGTTAATTTTTATTGGTTTATTTATGGAATCAGTTTTTCATTGGATGCTCTACAGAATCACATGGGCCAAAACAATGGGAATGAAAACTAAACCAAATAAAGTAGCTAATTTTTGTTTTTTGCAGAAGATGGAGGTTATTCATCACAAACTCAGTCCATGGGCCTCAAACAGCCCCCAAGCCGCACTTTGGACACCCCTGCTTTAGAACGACATACAAATCAAATCAGATTTTTTGCAGTGTCAAATTACAATGTGAAAGCATGTTAAATATGCAAGACATATTCATCATATCCTATAACTCTTTACCAGTTTGTTAAGCGGTAGTTTTATCAATACGTTTCGCCGTAACCGGCCCTTGGATGACATCTTGAAGCAGCCAGATATAAAAATAAGTTTCACATCCTGTTGAACTTTCAGGTACAAAACTTTAAGCCAGCCTTTAGTCGAAGGTGTTTTTCATACGACTGACATTGTTGCGGAGGAACTTTTTCCAACTCTTCTTTGCAGTATTGCTTTTGATAAGGTCATGACATTTCAACATGCTGACTTCTGGACTTTAACTAGACTTTTGCAACTCTTGACTATTCGTCAGACATTTTGGTGTAGATTTTCTGCTCATTGTGTTTCTGGTGACCCAGTCATGTTATTAGCTAGCGCCTCTGCGCTCCAGACCATGAAAGCAACAAACGTGCAGTTTTTCTCATCACTGAATTGACAGAAATTGAGTTTTTCTTTCTCTTTTCCCATGACTAACTTTGTTCTCGTGGCCGTCCAGTCCAGACATCATTCAATTATGGATCCAGTGAAACTTAAAAATACCTCTGTGGTTTAGGTTTTACACGCTGTCTTTATCCAACAACCTTGTTTAAATTTTGCTCTTTACAGAACTGATTTAATTCAGCCACGTTGGTGGAGTTTTGAGCCTCCAAAACCACTTCTGTCTGAACAATTTATTAGTTGATTCACTGTTCAGGAGGTACTTTGGAAAAATTATTATTTTTTGCATCAAGACAAATTTGTGTGGTGATCCTTTTCACATAATGATCAAAATCATCGCTTTAAAGCAACTTTTATGTTTATTTAGGTTATTGTTGGCTGATGTAAATGCTTGTTGGATAATCCAAACGTGTGACTGAAAACGGAGCAATTATTTCATCACAGCAACGAAACCCACTTTTGATTGGCTGGTAATTCAGAGGGGTGATGATGTCAAGACAAGCATCCTTTATCTAAAAAAAGAGGAGTCTGAATCTCTTCTTATATTTATCCCCTGAAACATCACCATCAGGAGAGGAGCCAGGACAAACCAGTGCGGAGTAAGTGATGTGTCCAAAGCATAAACATAGCTTGTTTTCATTTAGCTGAGCATGAATAACTCAACTGTTTATTTTGGGACTCTGTTTCATATCAGAACATGGGTTTAAATTGTGTTTTGTGTTGGTTTGCTGGGTTTATGGACTCTGCCGGTTACGGCTTGATAACACTGGGTTATAAAAAAAAGTTTTTTTGGAAGATGTCTGTTTTTTCAACTTTTTCAACTTTTGCATTGCTGAATCCAAAACTGACATCAATTTTTCTCAACCAGGTCAGGTTTTTATTCTAATTTTATTTTGAGAAATCAGACCTTCTGACTAAATTGATGACATTTTTGTGACATCATCAGTTCATTTCCGTTAACAGTGCTCATCCAAAAAAGGCTTAAGGAGAGAAAAAAGTTTGTTTTTTTTAACAGTGTATTAATTGTTACAAACTTGGATTTCTGTAAATTGAATAATAAACACTGATGAGGGTCAACACATATAAACTGAACTTTCCATTGTGCAAAATTCTCCATCTCTTTTATGTCCTGATGGATCTCAGGAAACCGATCCACATGTGAGAACAAATCATGCAGTTTGATGCTCCTGTTGTGTCCACAGCTCAGAAAGTTGACCTGATTGAGCAAAACCAATGTGATTTTTTTGGGGGGGATCAGCACATCAAAATGACCCCAAAACAGTCGCAAAACCCCAGACGTTTTTTTTTTTTTTTTTTTTTTGGTTGTTTACTTTTTTTTTTTTTTACAGTTATTTAAGAAAAAATGAAAGGTGACGCATTAAATAACATTACCGAATGTCCAATAATGTA
>CAEGAF010045202.1:0-24757 GCA_903067075.1 Micropoecilia bifurca | reverse complement strand
CCGGAGAACCCGGAGAAAACCCACGCATGCACAGGGAGAACATGCAAACTCCATGCAGAAAGGCCGGGGCCGGGAATCGAACCCAGAACCTTCTTGTTGCAAGGCAACAGCTCTACCAACTGCGCCACTGTGCAGCCCTTCTTTTTGCACACTTGTAACTGAAATGTCAAGTCAGTATATGGCACAGGCTGGCTGATGAAATCACTGCCCAGTCAGGGTAAAATAGGAAGGAAATGGAGCATTTTACATAATGTTCAGTTCATTTAAATAAGCAATTGTGAAATAAAACATTAAAAAACACCACTGACAATACAGAGCAGGATCCATTTACAATGAAACGGCAAAGTTAAAGAAATGCTTCAGTTTCAGTAATGTGCTTTGTAAAGGGTTGAACAATCCCTGATCACAAATTCAGAAAATAATGCAGCTGTCATTCAGTGAGCATGTTAGATTTGAAAGAGATTAATGTGCCTGCTTCCTGCTACAAAGAGAAGAAATCCAGCTTCCTGGTGTTTACTTTATCTCCAGTCTAACTTGAATTGTTCTGCATTCACTGTACCTTGAAAATGGTAAGGTTAAATTATGTTTTGTTTTTTCTCACTGTTGTTTTGGTATATCTCAAAAATAATAAAAAGAAAAGTTACAAATCCTTTAATGGATTATTTACTTTGATTCTAGCCTTTGATTTTGGGTTGATGCGTCTTAATCTGACTCCAGCCAAAATGAAGTATTAATGGAAGTGAAGATAAAATTGGAAGAAATTGTACTTTGAAAAAGTTCCTAACTTTAGCCTGCATAAACATGAAGGATGTGAATGCATCAGGCCACGGTGAGGTCTATATGTAAACAAAATTGGTAACAGATGGATCAATTATGACAAGTGTAAATGTTAAAAGTAAAAGGTGTTTGTTTGAAATAGTTTTCATCTTTATCAAGCATAAAAATAAAAAACAATACAAAGCAAATCTGGATAATAATGTCACACAGAAATGTAACAAACCCAGTCCAGACTTTATAAAACATCAGTGTACATGTGCTATTTAGAATCAAAGCCCATCATAAGTCACACACACAACATGTGATAAGACTCGAAGTTGCAAAACACAGATAGAAAATAATATAACACAGGCTCTCATTGAAATAATTGTTGACCTAAATACCAAAGGTTCTCTTCAGGTCGAGTCAGTGTGTTGTTTAAACCCTTCGCCAAAAATAAATGTAATAATTTCCTTGGAGTCAAAAGTTCCCAGCATTCTGGCATTCCCAATTAAAGACTAATGCATTATTATGTAAAGTACTCATGTATGGAAGTGTGATTTCCCACCTCTCCAACCCCCATTTTCCTAATACAAACTAGACATCTTTCCTTAAATGATTTTGTGCCGTTCATAAAAAGCGGTGTAAAATGTGTGTTCTGTTTGCCTGTGGTTTTGAGGGAGAATTTTTACTTATGTGCTGGAATGTGTGACTCAAATGCGTCTTCTCAAACAGAGTAATTTATTTCAGCTGGGAGGTAAATGTCTCAGTGTTCTGATTAGGGTATCTGAGCGAAATCCCTCTAGCTCAACAAATGCAGATGGAGAAACACAGAGCTGGAGGCACTTTTTACAAGTGCAGCTATGTACAGAACGATGGGATTCCCTGAGTTATACACCCAACATTTGAATAAGGCTGAATATATGTTTAAAAAACTAACATTTTTAATTTAGCATTAATCACTACCAAAATGTATTTGCTTTTATGTCGTATCATGTGAAATCACAATAAAATATAATTAAGTCTGTGGTTGTAACATGAAATGGGAAAAGATTATCTCCACTGCTGTTTGTATTTCACTTTATTATTAACAATGGATGTGTTTAAGTTACTACCACTGGTTTACTGTCACACAATAGGCCAAGAACATAAGAGTAACGTTTTTATTTTGTCTGGCAGTGTTAAGAGTTTTTGCGTAAGTAAACTATTTGAGGACAAAAATGGTTATCATTTTACTCAGGCCATTCAACTTTTAACTATCCTACACATTGGATTATTGCAAACAGTTTTAGGTATTCTTCTGAGACTGACAGTCCTTAATGCTTTCACTTTAACTGTTCACCTTACATGAAGTTTCTAAGGTCAACAAAAAAATCTAATGAATTTAAATATTTTTAAACAAACATTTGTTATGTTTCAATTATGGCTATTTGAAATTCTTCAGCTCACTTGACCTGACTTGTAATATCTTACCAAATCATCTCATTTTTTGTTTCAATGTAAAAAGAAAAACAATTCTGCTATAAAAGGAGAATACAAAAAGAAGTTTGGGTTTGCCAAGAGGGCTAATCTACATCTGACATTTTTTGTTTAGACTAAATTTGAACAGAAATATTGCAATGAAAGTCAAACATTTTCATTTTCCTAATGACACTGATATTTGGAGAAGGAGGCTGGTTGTATTTTATTGTACTTTTTACTTTTACTTTTTATCCCTTGTATCCAACTTACAGCATATGTTCTTTAATCCTGCTCAAGTTTGCTTCTTGTGAACGTGGGCTTGATGCTCACCAAGAGCCCAATAGGACAAGTAATCACAAACAAAACACAGCAGTATATCTAAAAAAACAAAAAATATAATAATTTCTTACTCTTACCGTAAAACACACGAGTAGAGTCCCACGTCTTGAAGGTCAGCAGGTCTGAACCAGATGGCATCCTCCTCCTTGCTCATGCGCACTCCATCGAAAGAGATTGGCTCTTCAAAGTCGGTGTGGCCGAGGCCGGAGCTGCGGTACCACATGAGGCTCAGGCCGCCGCTCTGGGCCTGGCTGTAGTTGCTCCGGATGTAACCATAGAACAGAGCGCACTTCAGACGCACTGCCTCACCCTGAAGCACCTGGTACTTCTTGTAATCCACTGACCAATCTGTGCAGCCGTCCACTGAAAAGACAATACAAAAAAAAAAAAAATCATATGGAAGACTTTCAATATCAGGTTATAAATGTCAAACAAATAAAGTAAAATAAGAGACCAAAGGCGTGTGAACTTCAACATTTTTTAAAAAGTGTATAGAAAAGACCACATTGTCCTTTGTCTAAAAGACAGAAAATGTGAAAGTTAAAAAAGTAGAAGATAATTATATAAAAATATCTATTAATGTCTAAAAACTGTGAAGAAGTTGCTATGGTTACTTGAATTGCCTTACAAAATCTGGATTTCAAAATGTTTAGACTAAATTTAGAGAAGCAACATTACCTAAAAATGTGGCAAGTTTTGCTAATTAATCACCGTGTGCTTAAAACATACTTTTCTGTAATTTTTGTATTAATTAGAAATACCAGCAACAGAACAAGACAAGTTTGTTTGTTTGTTATTCTGTAAAAGGAAATTTATACACCCACATAAAGTCAGTTCTCCTTTGTGCCTATTTGTAGCATGTTATTCACTTCACTTTTTTACTCTCTAATAAACCAGTTCATATCACTGTTAAATAGTGGATTCTGATTTTTTTACTATGGAGTATTTTTGATGAATTATGATAATAAGTAAGCATAAAATGTGAAATTAGCCGTGTAATTTTACTTAATTACATAGTATTTCATAATACAATTGAATTGTGTTAAGGTAAGGTGAGGGATGGGGTGCAGGTAGAGCTCCTACTGGTAAATGTTATTTATGAGTTGATCATATATAATTGCTTTGAATCATCAGTATCCATAGCAGATAGGAAATTGCATAATAAGTTTGCTAAGAAAACATCAGACTTCAGCACTGCAAAAGTACAGAGTTGAAAAATAAACACACTGGAATAAAAAAGGTTAAAAGCAATGTCTAACCGTTTTTGAGCAAAAGTTGAGCAAAAAAATTGCAGCACTTTTTGATTGCATGGTTGATTGTAGGTTTATTTCTATTGAGTTAGTTTTGTTGTGTGTGTTTATGTGTTTAGGATTTCGCATCATTTATGTATTTGTGCCCGTTTCCAGAACGTTTCACCATTTGCTGAACATTTGCATCTATCTTTTACCGCAGTGTAGCGACAGCTAAGGCTGCTGTTTGACAGAAATGCTGCCCCTGATGGGTAAGTTGTTTAAATCAAACACAGGCCTCTGCTTCTCAAACTCCAAACCCTCGACTGTGGCTTGTGGGTTAATCAATTATACATGCCACTTGGAAGTTACTAATTACTTCCCAAAAACAACAATAAAGTGTTTGGAGGCAACTGTCACATTTTCCAATTATTTTCTGGTTAATTTTTAATTGATTGATTCTCTGAAACAATTGTCTCAGTAACAAACTGCAAAGCTAAATAATGTATCCTTTTCAAAGCATGTCATATCACGACATTTTGAGATAAAAATCCCTTTATGTTACATAGATATATTGCATTGACACTTTGAGAGGATTGCAGTTTTACTGTGTAATGATGTGCAAGACACATTTTATCCTCTCACCTTCAATCTCAACTTTGCCAGAAAACTCGGAGCATAAGATATCTTTACCTCTGCAGAGAAAGCTTACGCACTCGCATGCAATATTCAAACATGCAAGCGCTGTGACACTTGGGATTTAACTGTACAATATCCTCAAAAATGGTGCCAGCCACATTTAACTGCTGCGGATATAAATCAGATTCGAGCTGGGTACAAAACAACCTCGGTAAATGGGAATATACCACGACGTCTCTCAAGCAAGATGTCTACGGCTTGATGTTCACCAGCTCAGCAATTATGAATAAGAGAGTTTGCCCAACATGTTTTGGTTGGAGCACTGCTGCAATGAAAGAAGAGTAGCTGATGCAACACAAATGAAAAAAAAACACAACTTATGTGACACTTTAGCTACAACAGCATAACAAGACGCATAAGAAACGGCTACAGTGGCTAAACAGACCCCGACTCCGTCATAATGACAAAATGACCCGCTCTTTTTCATGCAAACATGGCTCCTTCACATCCCGAGCGACTGGATTTTAACCCACAGCCAACTATCACTCTCAGACTAATTAGCTAACATTTGTTTATCCAGCAGGTGTGTATCAGAAAGCGTGTATAACCAGAGACTATGAGAGGGAGACAGAAGAGGCGATGCTGTGGCGAGATAAAGTAATAAGAACCCCACTGCGTGCCGTCTGTGAGTGATACAGAGCCTCACAGGGACAGCTATGCTAGTAATTAATACTGTTAATTACCAGGGAGGTATAATATGTGTGTGTGAGGGAGAGATAGAGTGTGTGTGTATGTGTGTGTGTGTGCACGCGTGTGTATTTGCATTCCCTATATGAATGGTTGTCTGCTTAATCATGTCAGTAATTACTATCGGCTTTGCCACAAGTGTTTGTGTGCGTGGGTGCGCACACACACACAAGAATGTGAAAGAAACTGAAAGCAGGTGTGTGTGTGTGTGTGTGTGTGCGTGCATGTGTGTGTGTTATAATATGAAACACTAATTATTCTCGCTTATATTAAAGTAGATGCAGATATACATGTGTCATGTATGTTATACAGTTTCAATAATTATGTTTTGATTAACTGTCGTGTGTCCTGCTGGTGAACACCATCAGCTATATGGAAAGGCCATTATTTCCAATCATTTACCTGATGAGAAAAGATGTTTCACGTGGCCATGTTCAAGATTTTAGAAATACTTTTGGAAAAAACTAAACGCTCATTTTTGTGTTTGCTTTTACAAGTAGAATACAAGCTTCACAAATCGCACCTGATGTAGGATAAGTCAGTTTTGGGTTGATGGTTAACCAGTTGAGGAACTATCAACATTGAAAAAGTTTTTTCACATTTTCTCTGCTGAACTCAAAATACTGCTGAATAGACAATTTATTGACTGTCGACACTACAGGGTAACTCAAAACCTACTTCCTTACTGACTTCAAAAGAGCATTCAAGCATCGATAAAGCAGAGAGATGACAACATAGCTCCACCATTATATCTATGGTGAATTATAATAGTTACAGGACATCACGCATTGGTGGAGTAACATGTACTTCTAAAAATACACCTCTATTGTTAACTCAGACCGGTGGCTTTTGATGGTTGCAGACTCTCCAAACTGCCCAGCTCCAAAGGCTCCAAAGGCATCTCTGGTTCTGATAGAACAACTGAAGTCTCGTAATCTGTTCCGTCTTTGCGCTCTTACAAAAGACGCAGATGGTTCTTAAAGCAACATTTATAAGTTCTCGAATGAACTAGATGCACCATGGTGCTCCTGATATGCATTCACCATTAAACTTGCATCACAGGAACAAGACAGAGCTTTGAAAGAGACTTAACTGACAAAAAAATCTTGCCTTCTAATATCACAAAATCTCTTTACATCATTATTACTATTATAGAAGAAAAAATGAGATTGTTCTCATAGAGACACTCAACTGAGGACTATCATTTCTTCTCTGACATTGTGGTAAACCTCCACTAAAGACAGCAGGTAATTCCTCTGTTCGCTCTGCATACCAACCTTCTAATCAGCAGAGGGAGCAGAGACTTCATTCATTCTTTCTTTTATTCACTTTCTATTCCATTAATGGATATGACCTCTGCGTCACGTTTACCAATCTTCATTTTTGCCCTCAGTGGCAAGCAAACCTGTTTATCCAAAGAAGCTTCCCTGCTAATTCAAATTAAAGAAAACATGTCATTCATTGGTAAGAAAGTCGGGCATTTGCTTCCACCGGAAGACAAAACAACTCGGCATGCACTGAAGGTAAGCACATGTTAATGCACACACAAATAAGGAGTCCTTTCATTTGTTATGGCCATCCCAAGTGGAGTTGTGTAATGCAATGGCATTTTGCGTGTGCGTGTATGTGCGGGGGTGTGGGAGGGCATATTTACGTCTGAGACTCAAAACGGTTTTATCAACTCAATTAGAGGCTGACATTTCCCACATCCCCATGCTAGGCAAGAAAATCAATGCTTCCCGCTGCAGGAATACTGCAGTCCCCACCTTTCACTCTCTCTGCTGCTGACAGCTTGCATAAAACTACACAAAAATACAGGATCTCATGCTATTCCACCCTGGATTCCAGGGACGTTAAGGATTTGTAGCAATTCTGCTCAGACGTCCAACAAGCCCATGGTGTGAAAAAATGTTTCCATATGGACACGTTCCCCTATGGCTGTCAGTCTTCAGATTTGTACTGCAGCGGTGTTGGCTGCAAAGCTCCTTTACCTGTGATTGCTACGTCCCATGATATATAAGGTATAGGTGGAGTGCAGTCGGTGCTCAAAACTCCAAGGTGGGGACGTCATAATTCAGAAAAATGTGCAGGCGCGTGAGCACCGCAGAAACCTTATTACATTCAGCGGCAGGACAGACCTGTCCGTCACTGTGTGACACTAAACCAAGCCAATAAATACATACCCTAGAGCTTGAATAAATTTAGTCCCACACACACTCCAGGAGTCACACAAAGAAAATGTGAACCCACCACAGCCAGAACTCCAATCACAAACTGGGTATTGGGTCTCTTCGGTCAAGTCCAGTTCAAAATCATGATTGTTATATTTAACATTATATTACTTATGCATTGTTCCTGTTGCATTGTTCCCTGAAACTCTGATGATGTCCTCAATAGAAATTCTCTCTTCCCATTCTTGCTCTTCGGTTAAAGTTGAATTATCAGATGTTTGGTAGGCGATTGGGCTTTTTCAATTATCAATCCAATCCAGAGAATTATTTTCCATGTCATTCCTTGCATGTTCTTTTCAGTGTATGTACTCTACCACACAGACTTCCAGTCTGAAGTTTACATACACTCATCATTGACAGGAATTTGACATAAAATTTGGGGTTTTAGAGATGCATTTATACTAAAGTTAATGAATGATTAAATAAACAACTCAAGATCACAACTATCTGAGCTTAATGTGTGCATATACAACCCCAGTAATATTTTTAAATACATAGCTTACCAAGCCTGTTGTAGCCAACAGGTAGTTCCTACGTAATTTGTCTTAGATATTTGAGCACTGTTATTCATGGAAAGAGTTTTATAATTGTTTGCTTTTTTTTTTCATTCAGAGGCCTAAATTTTTATAGTTGATATACTTCCAACAAGGTTTAGGCCAATGCTCTTCAAAACCTTAACGTTAGCCTACTTCATCTGACCTAAAATCCATTTTGAGCTCTATTTGGAGCTCTTTTTGTCATTCAAGCAAGTTAATAGGAAATTAAACACCCATGGCGAAACTTGCTATGAACAGGAAGCTGCTACATAGTATTACTGCCCACAGTCTCATCATGCAACATATATATCATGCAATGATCAGAGGATTCTGGCGAAGACGTTGAAACCTAAGAACAAACGTTGTTCAGCCTGAGCAACACTTAAGAGAAACACCTTGGAGAAACGCTGAACTGTGTCTCCTTGACGGCAGTACTGCTACGTCTCATAACGCAGATGCAATAATGAAAGTGGTTGACTGCTTCCAAATGCATCGCCTTTTCCTCAAAGCAACAGCTAGACGTTGGAAACTTAGGACACAATAAAAAAGGCTGGCATAAAACCTCTGAAATGGCCTTCCCAAAACCACTCTGTTTTAACCCCTTGAATATATGGAATATGGTTCTCTGCCAGAAAACCAAACAAATTAAATCTAGCCAAAAACAGAAGTCAAATATCAAACCAGAACAAGAACCAGGACCTTGCTGAAGGCTACAAAAACAAGTTTTCTCAGCAATTTGCAGCAATGGACATTTGACTGCAAATTAGTGGGAGTGCATATATGCAAGCCTGAAATGTAGACTTTGCAGATAAGAGGAAATTAACAATACTTTCAAACTCATTTAGTTCTTTTCAAAGATCACTAAAGTTGTACTTTCACTGAAGAGCAGCTTGATTAACTGTAGATGAGGGTATGTACAGCTCTTTTCCAATCGTTCACTTGTCATCATGAGTGTTTTGTTGTGGTGAGACAGTCTTGGGGAATTTTGAAAAACTAATCTTTAGAATAACAAGTCTTCTTTTTGTTGTTTTTGACGAATTATTTTCCATGAGAATGAGAACATTATTTTATAAGATAAACATCTTACATAAGCAGCTACAGAAATGGCAAAAAAAAGGACCATTGTTATTCGCTAAAGAAATTCAAGTCTTGGCGATGGCTAATTATGAACAATAGAACTCAATTATATTCTTCCTCCACAAGTGTTGGCATGAAACATGACCACCACTGAAGGTAATTGTGCAGAACTTAAGGTAAATGACTCGCAGAATTAGTAAGCCTGGGGATAAGGTGAAAACCTCTACAATAATCTTTTTGCAAATTACTTGATTCTCCGGCGTTGTTCAAATTCACACGGAGTTCTTTGCACAGACTATGTGACAATGTCTGTGCATTCTCACATTAGTCTTTAAAACAGGCTTAGCTTCCAATCACACTTTGCTGAATTAGGCTTGATATCGTCCCTTTGTCTTGCTCTTCTTACTTAATCCTCAAGATTACTTAATCACAGATCAATAGAGGTGATAAAAACCAGGGCCTAAACTTGCAGAATCCCAGCTGCCTTTGTGAATCACAAGCTCTAGGCTTTATCTCAACAGGTCCTCTGTGTGCCCTGCCAAGTTGAATCTGAATGTCAAGTTGAATCTGAATGCGTCTTTGTGGCTTCTTGACCTTCAAATGAAGGTAAAAGAAATTGTAGAAGAATAAAACATGGGCATTAATATAATGGTATAAAAATAAGATTTGGACTCCATTCTTTAAACCTTTAAAGTGAACTATAAATAGCAGATTACTCTATGTTAATCTCGCCTAAACAGGTTTTTGTATTGTTACCTGATTAATGTTTCTTAAGTTGAACACATAAACATAAATGTGGAAATAAGGTCACAATAATGTGTCTTTACTTCCACATTTTACAATCATTACTTGTTTACAGACAGCTGGGAGAGACAAAAGCATGGATATGCATTTTACGTTCTGTTACATTCATTTGAAAAATTGTTTTATCCAAAGTGACTTAGACACTAAAAATAATTTTATGTTGGTCTGATGTGGAACAGGGAACAACTGTAAACTGTGACAAAGTGCCCAGGACATAAACTATAACTAAATCAAGACTTACAGATATGGAAAGTGCAAATAGATTTTTGCTCATTGTGAAGTCGGTCCTCTACATCTACATGGTTACAAAAGATACACGATTACATACCAGGCATCAGAATGTGAAAAGTGATCTGACTTCTATTACAAGGGATGCAGTGATGTATCCAGCTAATGGAAGGAGACAACTGGATTTACTGGAAAGACACGAGCTGAAAGTTGTTGCAATATTGAGAATGTAAATGAATCTCTCTCTTGCGGTTTTCTCAAAATGAGGTTTTTCAAATTACAAACTGCCAAGTCCAGGTTTCACAACTTTATATCCCTTTGTTTCCCCACCTGAATTTCACAATGAAGACGGTAGAGCATAATTATATCCGCGTATTCTACTCTCCTCAGTTTTTAAGAACGTTAACTACAGAGGATAGACCTGGAAAAAAAAGATAATCCAGAATAATAAAATCAATTCACCCAAATCTAAGTTCACAATTTGCTTCTTCTTCAGTTTTGGATATTTGTTTATTCATTTCATTTGCAGTTTAAAATTGACATGTCAAATGTTAATATGAACAACATTTTTGAATGAAAAGGAGAAGACAAATATGACAAATCTCATAATTTACTCCTCTCAATAGTCCGTTTAAAATAAGCAACACAAATCCAGTTCCATCCCAATTGTCATATTCCCACTAAATTAATGAACACAGCAAAAATCTTGGATTAGGGACCTTTCTCATCTTGCCACTTTATAATTTTCTGGGTAAAGAAAATCATCTTCTTTCACAGTTTACCATGGTTCATTTATATGCAAATGGGAATAGTAGCCTACAGATAATTTCACTCCAAAGACCATAAGCGACCTTTGCTCTTTATCCACAAAATACAGGTAGATTAGGAACATTGAAATGCTTAGAATATTATTTTTATATATCTTGGTTTTTTATTCCAAGTGAATGACAATTACGGTGATTAAAATATATATGAAAATTTAAATGAAATTCCTAAGACCATGTCTAATACCACTAGACTATTGAGAGATAAATGATTAAAAAAAAATCTAATTCATTAAGATAGGGTCAAATAAGCATGATTAAGATACAAAAGACATGAAGGTACCACAAACAGTAATAGTTTCCAAACTGCAACATTTTTGTCATCTTAATCCCCACTAACCTTCAGCTCCATTAGGAATAACTGTTGCCATTTAGATCACATTATACATTTTTGTTTATATATTTCTTGCAAATACCATGGTATAACTCAAGGTAATCACACAAGAACTTCATAAAGGCCAATACCTAAAAACATGGATAGAAAACTCAAATAGACAAACCAATCACATGTGTGCACACGCTGCTCATATCCTCCCCCTTGTTCTCTGCTGAGCTACAGCTTCTTTTTAAAAAGTAAATATAGTCCATAATTCACAATCGCTGTAATAAGAAGCGAAAGGGGTCTAATAATTGTATTAGCTTGCTTGTTAAAAACATTTTTTTTGATCTTGTTCCCCCCTTTATTGTGTTTACAACACACTCAAAATGTGAACATATTGATAAACAGTAGGGTAATTAAATAATTAACTATCCTGTATACATGTTGAAGCTCAGTATCATTTACCAACTGCAGGTCAGCAAAAGTGCCAAGCAACAATTGGCATCAGTTTTCTGGTTTCATCCATTGGTGCAACATTATCCTCCTGTGTTTACAGTCCAAGACTGAAGCTAGCTTCTCTCGACTTCCTCTAAACTGTCTTTCACAGATAGTTTAGATGAAAACTTGACAGCAATAAAGTTTAAATTATGTTTGGTTTCCCACCGCTTTTCTTCCTTCTTTTGACTGAATCCGTGTTGTTCTTCACTCTATTCTCTCCTCTATCCCACTCATTATTCTTAAATACGTTTCAAGTTCCAAACAGAGAAAATGTCACTTATTAATTAGATGAAAATGAAGAATAAAAACCTAAAATTTTCTCACAGAACATTTACTTACTTTGCTGAAAAAACAAAGACTTTGTCTATGTTAAGAAAAAAAAACAACATCTAAATATCATGATTGTGCTCATCGCCACATTAGTCAAAACTCCACCCGATGATACACGACATAAATCAAATCTTCCATTTCTCTTCTCTGCTCTGTTATTTTCTTCCCTGGTAATATCTGTTGCGCTCGCAATCTAAATTGTGCTGTAATGCAAAACAATGCTGCATTAAACAACTGAGCCTGCACCTGAGGACCATAGGAAAGATATCAGAGAAGTATGGGGAATTGCTGTAAATCTAATTTCTGTTGGTGGATGTTGACATTTGCATACATATTGGCAGAATAATTTTCAAATGCAACGTGGAGTTTTAAGGGATAAACCAAAAAGAAATAATACCTAAACTGAAGCAAATCCTCAGCTATGAGCTTGAGCCCAGGGAATCTGAGCAGGTGCACCGAAAAGCATCGGCAGGGAGATGAGTTTGCTGCTAAAACAATGACAGAAGTGCAGCCTAGAATTGCACACTGGTCAATTTATTAGGTACACCTTTCTATTAAAAATTATGGACCCTTTCTGTCTTCAGACAGAGAGTCAGTAACATAGTTTTAAGAAGAGTTGAAGAAGTTTAATTTCTTCCTTATGGTGAGTCTGTGTGTTCTGTAGGGTTAGCTTCCTGTTTTTAGCTTACATGAATGTGGGATTTTGCTGCTGGAGTCCATCTGACTGGCTGATTTATTGTGTGTTCAGGGAGGGTATTTTGCATACTCTGCTTGTAATGAGTGCATACAGGAGAGATTGTTGAATGTCTCTCATACTGCACCAGTTCGTCCCATTTTATTTGCGCTCAGGCGACAATAAGGCAATTTTGTAGCTGGATATTTTCTCCTTTCTGGACCATTCTTAGCAAAAACATCATAGAAGATTCAAGCTTTGTAAGTACTCAAAACCAGCCCATGCAGCACCAATAACTATGCTACATTAAAAGTCGTTTAAATCACATTTCGTCTCCGTTCTGATGCTTTGTTTGATTTCCAAAAACGTCACTTTGATTTAACAAGCAGTTGAAGAACAGGTGTACCAAATAAAGTGGCCGCTGAGAGAGTGAGGAGAATTGGAAGCAAAAGTGGTTTGTGAAAGAAAAAAAAAAGAAAATAAAAAATCCTCCAAGTTTGCATGAAGGTGACAAGCATGTCTCTAATGTTCCATGCAGAAACCAGGGTGAGTTTGCTGCCCTTGACCAAGTTCAGCGCAGCTCATTCAGATCCCTTTTAATAACTCTCCAATTGACTTCAAATTAACCAGAACCCGTTATAGTACAGAAATTCTCCCTGTTGTGCGCTGAAAGGGTGTCACTGTGATATTAGCTTTTTGACTTCCCCCTCTCTCTCACTCACTCTCTCTTTCACTTTCTCTCCCTCGTTCTTTCCCTGGCTCATCTTTTCTTTCTTTTTCTTGGTGATAAAAGGTTTCTCTTTTTTAAAAAAGGAGAACAGAAAGCTTGTCAGGATTTGGCCAGCCGGAGAAAGTCATTTGAGGCCCAAATTGATGTGCTCAGGACTCTCAATAGTATCTCTCCGACAGTGGGGGCAGGAAGGCGGGAGATGCGACGGTCCGGATATTGTTCCTCGTAAATGGTTCTTTATTTCATTGGGCGAAGTCGGAAAATGAGCAGCGCCGCTCGTGGTCTCTGATGTGCAGAGAAGGACGGCCATGCGTAAAATGGAACGCTAAGAAACGGGATCCCCTAATATTTTAACAACTGAAAGGCCTACTGCTCTCCTACATCATGTGGAGTTTTACTGGCAATGAGAACGTATGCAAATAAGGTCTCAATAAGTTATAGAGTCAAGGCTGTGCATGAACACAATCTATCATGTTGACAGGGTGTGGGCAGACTACATGGACATGAATCCATGCACGGGCTTGACTGGCTGAGACTGCAGGGGCTCCCTGGACCACAAGCAGGGAAGAGGGATCCAGGAAGGAAGCAGTTTCATACTAAAGCGTCTTCAAATACAAAGTGTGTGCGGTTGCTTGCATTATTCTGCGGGGAAATCTTTGTGTTTGTTTATGCAGGCGTCAGTGTGGAGTTTTGTATTAAAATGCCAGTAATTTGTTCTCTCCGAGTGGAATGTGCGTGTGTGTGTGTGCCAGCGCCTCTCCATTGTGCAGCTGCGATCCATGAGATTCAGGCTGAGCTGTCACTCTGCTAATCTCCCCCAGTAGAAATACAGCTTGGAAAATGTCATCTGAACATCCTGAATTGTGTTTACACTCGCTGCAGGTTCCGTCGCTTCTAATTTGACAAGTCATTATCACCCTTGCTTCTCTGCCTCTCCCCTCTCGTGGCCAGAGAAGCACAAAAATAAAGGGGGGAAGAGACAGAGCAAGACAAGGGCATTAACTTCACTTTGTGCAAACACACAAATGTGCACATCATTGTCTGTTATTTCGACATCCCGAGTTACAACTGCTAAGATTATTGTTATTTTTCCGTTAAATTTTACAAATGCCATGCCATGTAAACTTCATGTCTTTCAAAAACTCGTTCCCTGAAGCCTTGTTATGGTCTTAGACTGAACACCCGAAGAAAAAGCCCCCGCAAAGAAGTTTTTTTGGCTGTCTGACGGGAAGCTGCAGCTGGTGGCCACCTTGTGGGTTTTGGAAAATGCATACAACATTTCCAACCCCTCTGGCCTGAAGCAAAGTCAGAAGCAACTTTTGCAAAACAGGAATAATGAATATAAGAAATGTCCTCGGATATTAGTTTAGGAATTATTACACAACCTCCTGTTTTCAATTGGACAAAGAAACATTGATTCTCAACACACAAACAGAACATCCTCACATAATAAGATAATTCAGATTTTTTTTTTTAACATGAGGTTTTTTGACGTCGTCATCAAAGTCTCTCTATTTGATAAGAAAGTGTCATATTGTTCTTAGCTTGGCAGAAAATTACACAAATTCCTGGAAAAGTAATGTGAGGTTAACAGTTAAAGTCAGACCAGGGCCGCTCTTTAAACTGACTAGCAACTTCAACCTACTCATACTTTATATAACTTGTATACTCAAGTTTTTCTCATCATTGTTACTGAACCAAGCCAAAGTCTGTCTGCTGCATCAATGCACCTAATAAACTGATAACTAGTGATACATGTCTGGGATCATTTGTGAACAACTACAAGACTGGGCAACGCAAAGAAACACGCCATCTTTGGTGCTATTGCACATTTGACAGTCTGTTGTAAAATCCATGTTTGGTCCTTCATTGGTGGGCTTAAAGTAGACTGATGAATCACTGTTGTTTAGAGGATTCAAGCAGCCGAGCAACACAGACACAGTTCAACTGAAAAACAACAATGGTCTCTGATGAAAGTGTAAACACTTAATATCCACTAATACGGTGCTGTATCCAATAAGACAGATCGTTTTCAGTTTGATTTGTTTTACATTACAGAAATCTGTGTAATTAGCATTTAGCTTTTCATCACTCTCGAGAGTTATTCAGCTTTTTATAAACTTACGACAAAATGACATCTGTCTACTAAAAATAAAAGAACCATGACTGAAAATAACTTCACAGAGTCTCACAGCCATATAAACTATTTGTCTTTACAGCCTTTGGTGAAGCAATTTTTGTTGTTTGCCGACTTCATTTCATAGTCGAACAGGTTCTCTAAAATCATCTAGAATTAAACATTGTTCATAACCTGTTATGCTTCCTTTGAATCCAAAACACAGGAGACAACATTGCACACGGGCGCACGCACACACACACACGCACATACACGCACACACACAATTGCCTCCGGGACATTAAGCCATTAACCCAATATCTACCTTGTTGGAATGTGGAAGAAAAGCATTATGCTAGGAAAAAACCCACAGCATTCACAGGCACACAGAAACACCCCTGCTGAGATTTGAACATGCTGCCTACTAGCTGTTAGGGAACAGTGCTCTCAAAAATATATTCAAATTTCATTGTGCTGCGCTGCTCTTGTGTGGTGTACTAGATGGATTACAGAAAACGTATGAAAGTGAACCTAAATAAGGAAAAATTACTATAGCCATTGTTGGATGTATTTGCAAATCACAGTGATCCATCCATCTTAACGATGTCTCCTGTGTCTCTTGCACTCCCAATGCACTATATGCTTAATCCATGCACTATTCGCATGGGAAATAAAGACTGACACAATGCCATTATGGTCTCACAATGTGGCAGGAAGATCTATTCATCATCTTTCATGACCGACTGCGGAAAGCAAGTGACTTATTACGTGAAATGTGTGACTGAGACAACATTCTGCTGAGGAATTGCCAATTTTCATTGACCTGCATCTCCTTAAATGTTTCCCCTTGTTTCATCTCATTTTCTTCCTTTACTCTGTAGCATCAGTTCAGTCAATACAGCCTGGTAAATATTAAGGTTTCTTGAACCAATCAGTCATTTACTTCAGTTCTGTCATGGTTTTCAATTGTCCAGAGTTTAAAGTATTTTCCAAGGGTGTTCCTTCTCTTAATTCCTTCCTTCCATCCATAATTATTGCTCGAGACTGAATATGTTTTATAGCTTATTCTCAAAATATGGATATAGATGCACTTCTCGCTCTCTGCACATATTTTCTGAGGAAAAATTTTGAAATAAAAACTGCATATGAAGCATGTTTATTTTAAATCCAACTTTATAATTAGTAATTATAATATTTGCAAATATCCATGCACATCATTTTACAGGAGTGTGATAGACCAACACCACAACTTGTCATGACAAATTATTTAATTATTTACATGCCTCCTAAAACCCCACCATCAAAAATCCTACACAATCATGTAGCAAGACTGAGAACTGAAATGAAAATGGACAAAGCACAGGCTTGCTATCTGCAGTTTGTGTTGTAACACTCGTGTTAAAGGAAGGGATAATGAGCATGTGCTGAAGATAAAAGAACTTTTCAATTAAGAGGAGTACGCTGCCGCTTCATTAATAATGCAGAAATTATTACCCCATTTATTATTGCGTCCCAGTTAGAGCCACTTTATATGTGCATGTGTTTTTGCTTGGCAGCTACTGCATGCACGGTTTTCTACCAAACATTAGCAAAAAGGATCAGTCAGTTGTATTATGTTCTCAAAATTATACATGTTAATGGCCAAAGGAAGGAAGACAAGCAATACAGCATCTGAAAACCACGGACAGCTTATTGTGTGGTGGAGTATACAAGCACAGCAAGCAAGAGAAAACAAGCTGAGATTTGAAAGGGACAAAAAAAAAAAAGACAGAACAGAACAAGATTGTGCAGCGCTGTTGAATGCTTTCCCTCTAAAATATTTATGCAGCTGGAGATTTTTGCTCCTGATTCTATGCCCAATTAAAGCATTTCTCTAAATGAGCGTGCTTGTGCAGGAGATAGCGGAGGGAAGATGTAGCAGGAGTGGAGAGCAAGCAGCGATTTGGTGAAACGGGAATAAACTCACAAACGCAGCACATTTGCCCTTGATGTGACACTTCCTAACAACGGAAAATAATACCCTCATTTGCCGCTCACATTGAGTGCGCCGACATTATGAATTAATGCGCACATTTAATAAAACAACGGACTCTAAACATTAACCTGCTGGCCACAAATGAAAGCAATCCTCTTTAAGTCTGAGGCTTCAAAGTAATTCAGTGCAAAGCCAATAAGGTGCAATAAGGAGGGTACATTTGCGTGGGTATTTTCCAAGACAAATGACACAGATGCTACCGTGTGCTGCTCTCCAGCGACAAAGGCGTCGGACTCATGAAGCAATCTCATAAACATCCATAAAAACAAACGGGAGACGAGAGGTTTTAATAGAGATGAAATCAGCAGGAGGAATTAGTAGAAATTATACCGACTAACAAAACATAGATTCCTCCTCCCGGCTTTCGCTCTGCGCCTCCTGCTCTCCCTCCGGCCCTGAGGGTGGGGAGGGCAGAGCCTGTGCGGCAGCTTTAAATAGGAATTAGCAGCATTTCATTGTGATAGTGATTGAGTATAGGTCCCAGGGGTGGGTCTGCTTATTGTTAGCACGACTTGTAAATCTACAGTAATCCTCCTAGTCCCGTCCAGACACACACACGTTGCACAAATATCATAGGCCCACACATACATGAATGAATTTGTGCAACATTAAAACGGTCGAATCACAAAATATCCACATCGCACAATCTAGTAAAACACACGATTCAGGAAAGAGCATGAGGCTTTTGCATTGCAGTGCAGCTCACAGTGGTTGAAGCATACTCTAGATGGACTGCACAGACTCTTGATCTTTCCACCGACGACGGTCCATCCTGCTTATTCCTTAACATTTGGCCTCCACCCACTCATCTTCCCACATGAGCACAGGCATGGGAAGACACTGCAAGAGTGCAAAATATAATTCTCTTACAGGCTCTCCTCCCACAGTTAGGGTTCACCTGTTGGACTCTGCACTTTGATATTTACGAGCAGCAGTGTGTGAACTTCACGCGAAAGGTCAACAAAAAAGCCTGATCAGCTGAGGAATGTTAAGCACTTCAAAGAGGAGAGAGGAAACTGCTACACGGACCCTTCTCTTTTTTTTTTCCTAAACAGAGCATGACAAAACTTCAGAGGCATAAAAAACCACATCGATTAATCCCCAGCTGCCACGGCACAGGGTTGTGGACACATAATTAGTATTCTGAGCTTATGTATTGAATTTCCCAAGTGTCCAACTTAAACATATTCTAAAGCTTGTGATAAAAAGGGTCAAGATGAAAGATGGCCATATTGAATTTTGACATTTTAAGTTCCTGCCTTTAAAATGTCCCCAGAGAGTATTATATTAGCTTACAAACACAAAACAGATGGATAACAGTAGAGGCGTGTTATCTTGGAAGGACAAAATAGTGCTTAAAACAATTTCATCATTACAATTAGTAATGCAGTGATATCAGATCGTCCAAGCTATAAAACTATTAAATATTTAACATCAGCATAGAGAAGTTAGGGAAAAGAGATATTCCTGGATTGCTCGACAATCCTAACCAACATCTGATCACTTAAGGGTGACCTTTTACATCACCTTGGAAAACACTGGATGTTTGGACAGGATGATAACAAATCGCACATTAATCTATTTTGCAATGGCTATGGAAAGCTTACTTCAGGGTTTTGAAAGGAAACTCTAACCCTATTGAAAATGTGTGGACTGTGCCAGGAAATTTAGAAATGTAAATAAGCTCTAATTCTGTCAAGAAGAGTGATCAAATGTTCAGCCAGGATTATGCCAACACCTTTTTTGTTGGCCCCAAAACCATTTGGTTTCTCTGTAACTTGCTAGGGAACAATTGAACAAAAATATTTCTGGGTGTATGTTCATATATTAAAGCCCGTATGTATGTGAACTTGTGTAGAACAAGACCACAAGTTTAAGGGGAAAAAAGCTATTGTGTACAATTCTTCTTCTGCAAATTATCTTTGTGTTGCATAATATTTACATATTTCAAATAGAAAGCCTGACCCCGTTCTCCCAAATTAGAACATCCATGACCAGGCTAAGTGAAAACAAACATCTTAATCTATCCCGTAATTCTGTTTGAATAACAATGGTTTATGTAAAGCAGACAAAACAAACTCAGGTTGGAGAAACTGTTATGTTTTGTTTTTCTTTGTTCGTTTTTACTTAAGGGTCTTCCCTTCTAACAGGGCAGTAATTTAATGCCTTCCAGTGTTGTGCATTGGTATATTTGAACTCTGCTCAACTTAAAAATAAACATCCAAAGTAGTACACCTGTGGTGTATGAAAACAAATTATAATTTGTTCATTTTAAATATATAAAAGTATAGCATAATTTGCAGTCATGCACTGGCCTCATTTTTATGTGTGTGGACTCATCTGTGCCCACAAACACAAGCTCACGCTGAGAAATTGTATCTCCTGCTCTCTCAGGCAAGAACTTTATATACTATTTTCATATTTAAGGCCACAGCAGATAAAGGGCCCTCTGGTGCACTGTAGGTGTTGTGGAAATAAATATTTTATAGGAAAATCTAATTGCATTTTGTGGCCCTGAGCATCCTACAAGACAATTGACACAGCTGGTTTAATGGGCTCTTGCTGTATGTTTGGGAAGCAAAAGACACACACTGACACACACACACACACACACATAAACACTAAAACACATGACAAATATCGCTTTACAGTCCACTTTATGAAATCACTTTTTGGAAAGGGTTAGATATTTATTTTACTCTCCTTGATAATTTATCATAGGAAAAATGTTCCAACTATATATTTATATGTATTTGCATGTATTTGCATTAGTTTACGATTCGAGACTCGGTAAATGAAAAGGCGTTTTCACGAGGGACTGGGAATAATCTTTCTTTTCTTCTCCGATTTTAGGCATAAAGTGCACATTCATCAATATTCTAGTAAATCATAAACTTAATTTTACAAATGTTTCTCCAGACTAGAAACACTAGTCGCACTATAAAGCAATTCATTTTTTTATTGATCCAGGATAGTTTCTTTTTAATTGATCATTGAGAAAGGTATACATAAATTCACATTTTTGAACAACATGTAATAGTTGTTTTGAGAGATACGCATCTAATTTCTAATTGAAAACAACTTAACGTTTGCATCTAAATACTCCAGGAACTTGAGTAATTATAAGCTAGACTTGGGAATATTTATTCTTAGGAGGTAGCGGCATCATTTTTCTCCAAGCCTGTGAAGGACAAAAATGTGCAGCTACAAAAACTTTTTTTTTTTCTTCTCTGAAAAGTTAAATATAACAAATAGTACAGTTAAATATATAAATACATATCCAGGTAAGGGTCCAAAAATATCCTTACCTGTTGGAAAACAATAAAACAGAGCATTTTAACAGCAAGGAAACAATATTTTTACAATATTGTTAAGTAAAGTAAGATCTACTTTTCTTTAAATAAACTATTTAATTATATTTTAACATGATTTGACAGTGGTAATGCAAAATAAAGCTTCCTTTAATGCCACCTGCATTATTTCACTATTGGCAGGATTATAAAGACATAGTTTATAATGGTCTAATTCATATGTTGATTGTTAAATGCAGAAATAGATTCATTAATTTTCACCCATGTACTATTTGTTTAGCAATAGAAGTTATAGAAGAATACTTCGTTACTTTAAATACATAAAAACTTAGAGTTTAGTCACTTTAGCCTAAGCTTTGGGGGTTGAAAGTGTAACCCGGCTTATTTGGTCAAATCTTTACCTGGACCTTGTGTTAAACAAACCCATGCCTGAATCGGTTTAGATTCAGGCATGGGTTAGCAAAATAGCCCACATTAGGTTGTTTTTAAACTCAGAATATTTTAGCGTTAGGGAAAATGTTATATTTAGTTTCAAGAAGTCAAACCAGCAGACATGGAAAGCTAGACATAATGAAATCCCTCCTCGGTTTAAGGCCGCAGAGCACAGCCGCTGTCCTTCGCTGATGGCCTCATTAAAAACCAACAGTGCCAAAGTTGTATAATCCAAAAGTAAGACCAAATCAATATCCTCCACAGGATCTAACAACTACCACTCAAATGAAGGTTTAACCTGCTCAAAGAAAATCCTGGGAATGCTCTAATAGCTACCAAACATTTAGCCAACTCCTTACTTTTAATTTGGGACAGAACAGCAATCAGGCTGTTCTGTCAGCTGCGTTTTTTTGTCTTTCAATATGAGCCGACATATACGCCAGGCAAGCATCTCTTTAATTCACGGTGAGAGGACACCAACAGCTAGTCACCTTGTCAAATGTTATATTTTAAAGGTTGAGCTGTTAAATGGCTCAGAAACTAAACACAGCAGTAAATAGCGGAAGCAAAAGGGCTGCCTGTGTCCCAGCCAACAGCAGCAGGGATGCTGAGGTCCACAGAAATCCTTTAAGGATTACCCAGGATGGCAATGTACATTGGTGATGCGCAGTCACAGGGTGGGCTCAGCGCAGCACACTGCTTCCAATATGGTTTTCTGCCTGCGCATAGCCAGCATTTACATATGAATAAATAAGAAGGGGAAATAAATAAATAAATAAAAGGGAGAGCGTGGAAAAATAATCCTGTTAAAGATCAAAAAGCAAGCGCCTTTTCCATTCCTCAAACCATTCTTTCACAGTGCATTTTTTCTCCAATTTAAACGTATATTCCTTAGTTCATCTTTACTCTAACCATCGGCATCGTCCTCACTTTTATCATCAGTCTTCCAGGCAACTACACATTCACTTTCATTGCTAATTTCTGCTTTTCTGCTCTCTCGCCATCTTTTCTCACTTTTGCCCCTTTCTCCGTCTCATTTCTGATTTCATGGCCAGTCGTATCTTTAATCTCACTTCTCTTCCTTTGACTCTGTCCGGCGCTCGCTCGCTGGCCTCTCTCCCTTCAACTCCATCCCTCTTCCCCACCGTGAACAACAAAATGGAGATTAATGAAGGGAAAACGATACGTCTGTCACATAGTCTGATGCAGTCACCACGGCCTGTAAAGTGTTGTGATCATTTTAAAAACACACCAGAGAAAGCTACAGCTGGCGCCGCGCAAACACAAATCATGCCACTGACACATGCTTCCTTTTCAGCACTGATATGAAGTATTTTGAGTCACTTTTCTTTCCCTTCCCTCTCATTTATATGCCATCATTGTAGAGCTATTCAGAAGACACCCCGATGTCTCATTTCCTGCCTAAGTTTAAATCCTTGAAACCGATGGCCGCTCGCAAGCCGGTGAAATAGCTCCGATAAGCACAGCAGGAAATTGACTTATATTTTAGATCTCCCCCATCAAATTCTTCCACCAACCATCACGCCCTTGGTTAGAGGTCAGGCTTCTCCCACTAATCTCACATGTAAATTTGTGCATGTTACAGCGTGAATGTGAAGATGATGTATGAACCATATCCATAATTCATGGTCCATTACCAGTGACAAGTTGCAGAGATGTCTGAGGGAAACTTTGCGCTGATACTGGCTTTCTTGGTGGAGAGAGTCCTGGGCCAGAGGATGAAATATGGCCTAAAAGTAAGATGATAATTGAATGTACAGAGGCTGCTTTTATGTGTGTGTGTGGGTGTGTGTGGATGTGTTCATTGAAACTAGAATGAAGAAGGTTCATGGTTTTGAACATTTAACAGTTTTTTCTCTATATCACAATATTGCGATATTTAAATGACGACATTGGCTTACAAAAATATTCATAACTCCTTTAACTGTTTTTTTGACAGGTCACAGCAACATATTCCATTAGGATTTTATGTGACAGACCAATGCAAAGTTTTATGTAATTCGGAAGTGGAAGAAAATTCATACAAAGGTTAAATAAGTGTAGCATGCTTTGACATTCAGCCACACTGAATCTATCAAGTTATGTCGGTGAACACTAGTGAACAAACAGCATCATAAATACCAAGAAATCAATAGACCAGTGAAGGATAAAATTGAGAATCACGGTTAGGTTAGAAAACAATTTCCAAAGCTTTAAACATTTCACAGAGGTCTTGTTTTGTCCGTCATCTTGAAAGTGTATGTGCCTCAAACAAACCTACCAAGACTTGTCAGTCTATATAAACTGACAGGCTGGGCAACGGGGGCATCACTCACAGAAGCAGTCAGCAGACCCCTGTAGTCAGGCAGTGGTCATCAGTAGTGCATTCCACTGTTTTATGGTAATCAGAGTAAGAAAGCTATTATTTAAACAGAGGCATAAGTTCCATTTAAAGATGGTGAAAAGGTCAAGGGAGAGCAAAATGCTGTTGTATAAAATTAATACCTCACGTCACCCTCAACAGAGGAACCTTCATTCTGTGAGGAGGGTTGTATTCAGTGAGTACGTGGTAGTTAGTTGGAGTTGATTGAATGATTAATGGAGCTAAATGCAAGGCAATCCTGAAAAGACATACTAAAAGAGAACATAAGTGACTCGCCGGCAAGACAGCAACCCTAAGCATACAACCAGACCTTCAAAACACATTCATGTTGTAGAACAGACCAAATTCCAAAACTAAATCCAATCAATTTGAGGCAAGAATCGAAATATGCTTACGGACAATCTTGGTTCAATGACTTAATTTGCTAAGAATGTGTGAAAATGGTTAGTGTAGAGCTGGTTGAGACATACCTAAAAAGATTTGGAGCCATTATTGCAGCCAAATGTCATTCAACATAGTGGGTTGAATATAAATAAAGGCCACAGTTTTCGTGTTTTTAATATGAAAAAATAATCAGATATGCTTTTACATTTACTACCAAACTATGCAACACTTTGCAATGGTCTGTTATCTTAAATACTAAAAACAGTTAACCATAACAATATGTTGTTTTCCATATTGTTTGAAGTGTTTGAAGAGTTTTTGTCTTGCAGCACCGAGTTGATGAGAAAAGATTTAGTTGAAACTGGTGCATTCTCTCTGGGATTATAAAAGCATTCATCCATCCATCCATCCACCCACCTACTTTGCAAAATTTATAGGAATCTATTAAGGTACAAGGTGTTTAATAGCATCAAGGAAAACTTATTTGAAAAGGTGAAGTCAGCTACTTCAACGTGAAAAATAATGACGTGAAAAATAATGAAATTCAAAGCTTTATGATTTATTTTGGAAAGCGGAAGTCTTTTATTTTGAAGAATGCTTAACAGGATCTAGTTTTGTCTTTTGCCACTATCCATCCTTCTGTTGATTTCGGTTGCTTGGTTACGAACAGCTGTT
>CAEGAF010045165.1:0-14793 GCA_903067075.1 Micropoecilia bifurca | reverse complement strand
AGCTCCTTCCTGGGCCCATAACCTGTAGACGCTGCCATTAGTAAAGGGCTGGAAATGCCGAGGAGAGACGGAGGAAATCAATCCAGAGCCTCCAGATGCGTTTGGCCTGAGTGCCGCTGCTCACCGGAGCGACCTGTGGCCTTTTATTAGAAAAACGGTATCACCTGCGCAAAGCTCCACCCACAACAGGAAGTCAACCTGAAAACAATATTCAACAATAAACTTTATTATAATACTTCAGATTGAGATATTTAAAAATACAAAATGTGGAAAAAAAAATAAAAGATTTATTTATTATACTGGGAACACTGGACACAGGTCCCACTGGGAGACTCAATGACTCTTGAGACGTCCTGGTTCACAGGCTGAAGCCAAGAATAAAAGAGAAATTATCCAAAAGTGAAATAGAAAATACATACATATGTTTCCTTAACATTCATAAAAAGACATTTTCAGCATGTTGGGCTCTGACTCGTAGCATCTTTATAGCTTAATACCGACATGGAAACAGACTGAAGACCAGCAGCTCCAGCTCTGATCCTGACTGATCTTTCCTCTCTAAATCCTGTGGTCTTTAATTAACTTTAAATTTATGTTTTCGCATCCACCTGAATAAAGTGTAGTTGCGCCGCTGCACAAGACGTAAGGAGCTCCGATCGGCCTGCTGCCACATAGAAGATGGCGGACGCTGTTACGACTCAGCGCTCCATGAGGCGTCTACGTATTCATGTCTATGAGTATAAGTATTTATAATAATAATTATTATATATTTTATGTAAAATGTGCTTTCAGGCCACAAGGTCACCTCACAAAAACAAAAATAATAAATTTTAAAGAAAAAGGAATCAAAATTTAAAATAAAGAGAACCTGCAAATGCTTGTTAGAACAGTAGCACGTCCAGCCGGGATTTAAAGACAGACAGCGTGTCAGAGAGCCCTTTGAGTAGGAATGTGAATTCTCAATAGTGGAATCATGTGCAGAATTTCTACATTCACAGAATAGAGATGTTTTCCATCCATAAAGGCACATTCTCACAAAGTGAGCGGCTCCACTGAAGGATGGTGTCAGCACGGCTCCTTCTTTAAGTTCTGCTCAGAGGTCCAGGATGATCAGTCCGGATAAATAAACGTTTATAAACCATCATCAACATTTCCCAGCAGATCAATATGATCATTGATATATCCCTCTGAATATGATCCCTCTGAATCCTTCCATTGGCGATGTTCTCCATCAGAGCCAAAGCTCTGTGCCACAATGACTTTGTTCTGGGTAATTGTGGCACAGAGCAAAGGTGTGCCCCTTTAAGAAGCAACATGGCCCTACATGAGTTGGGCCAAACCTACATGGACAAACCCATGTGGGGTCACCGTGGGACCCGCGGAGAAACCCATAAACCCATTTTAATAAGTAACTCCACTTAATAAAATTCCTCAAAAATATTAATTTATTCCAGTAGTTCTCATTACAAGTCATGTGTTATTTAAATAATAACTTAAGTTACTTTATTTATTTGTTTATTAACTTATTTTTTTCTATGTCCTGGATGGCTGGGAATTATAAACATGTAGGAATTGAATATTTGGGTAGTATCATAACTTAAACTTAAAGGTCAGCAACAGAGTTTTCTAGAAAATTATTCAGATTATATTTTGTGGTTTTAAAGGCTCTATGTTGAAGATGGTAAGAGATAAAGGAATACTTTATCTGTTTGTGTTCTAAAAGTAATGAGTACTCCACAGTTTCTAAGTAATAAAAACTAAGTGTTCATGTTCTGGGAGATTTTTTTCTGGTCTCTTAGGTTCGTAGTAATTCCTTTTTTGGGTTGCAATAATAGGAATCTCTCTGCATAATAATCTAAAAAAATAATTTAATATTGGTCTAAACAGTGAGTACTCTACAGTTTCTAAAGAATAAGCTAAAGAGTTACTAATAAACTAATAAACTAGAGTCTCTGGATTCCAAGTTTGTTCTAATTCTTTTTCTGGGTTAAAAGTGAGTACTCCACAGTTTCAAATAAAATATAAAGAGAAAAGGACATATTAGTGCAAATGGCAACATTCAGACAAAACAAAGGAAAAAACAAAGACATGAGTGAAGGTGGTGACATCACAGGGCCATGAAACCATGATGCTCAGACTCCCGGCAGAAGTCTGATAAGATGTTGTTATCAAGGCATGTCCTTGGGAACGCTCAGCTTCACAACTGCATGGATAACAGGAGGAGTTAGGTGGGAAGGAGCGTTGTGTTTACATGTGTTCAAGGATATTGGAAATATGCAGCCCTTCCAAGGCAACACAGGAAAAGCCAATTCAGATATAGAATGTCTTAGGTCGGGAAGATTAAAAATTTCAATCTTCCCTAAAGTCTCTCCGATATATCACAGTTCCCAATCATCCAAATTAGTTATTCCACTGAACCAAAACCAGCAACTTCTCCCAGATCGATTCCATTCTGTTAGTGAGTTTGAGTCCTCAGCTGGGCTGAGAGTCTCCAACTTGCGTCTCTGTCCACACCAACAGTCTGAGTGTTTGCTAATTCGGCCAAGTCTGTCACAAACTTGTTAGTAATGCAGGTATCCACAAGCTCCAAACAGTAGAAATCTTGTTATCATAATAAATCCAGGGTGAATCCCTCCAGGTTTGTCCCCGCAGGACAAGGGGCTCTTCTGTGCCCAGACTTCTCGTCAAGAAAATTTGATAAATTGTATTGAGAGACCGGTTGACCAGATCTATAATTTGTATATTTGGAGGATAAAGAACAAAGAAAGGCTCCATAAATAGAGAAAATGACAGCACTAAAGGGCAGGCATGGGCAGGGAGGGATCAGATGAAAAAAGTGTCATCCTTCACCTAGCAGTGTTTCTCAACCTTTTTTGGCCCAGCGGCCCCCCTAGCCCTTATCCAGGTCCCTCAACACCCCCCAGTGGCGCAAAGAGTGGGTTTGCAGGTTTCACTTCGCGCACGTTACAAGGTACAGGTGGCGAGTTTTGGTTGACTGGGTGGGGGGGTGGAGAGTCCGACAAATCTGTTGAGGGGGGGGAGTGCATCGCAACTTCACGGGCACCGATTTATGCGCCGATAAATTTTATTATTGACAATAAAGTTTACCTTCGACCAAACACCCCCCTAAGGCATCCCAGCGCCCCCCTTTTGTAAAAATGTCCGCCAGCGCCCCCTGCCGTCCTCTGAACGCCCCCTGGGGGGCGGTACCGCCCACGTTGAGAACGTCTAACCTAGAGCAAGAGAGGAAACTAATTAAAGTAGCTCTAACGCCTGTCTGTGTCTGTTATTAAAAGAAAAGGTCATTACTCTGTCTATTTTTGGTTATTTTAATTTCTTTTCGCTCCCCATTAACTTCAGAGCTGCAGCAGGTCACACAAACATGCTGATTATCTCACCCTGCCATCTCTCCCCTGCGCTACACCACACTCCACTCCACTCTACTCACTTTGAAGTAAAACTGTGGTGGATGCTCACTGTGTAGGATGGAAGCTGTGGCTCTCTTCTCTTTCACAGCATCAGAGGCAGATGAGATCAGCTTCCAGAAAGGAGACATCATCAAGGTAAGAATGGAGACATGCTGCATATCTCTGCATATTTGAATGGTATCTGGCATCTTCACATGGAGTAATGGAGGCTTGTGGATTTGCACTGTAGGTGGTAGAAATGGAGGAAGACTCTTTCTGGTTCACAGCTGAGATTGAGGGGAAACGTGGATTCATACCTGAGAATTACATCTCTCTGCACCCTCATCTGTAAATAATCTATTATCCAAATTGTGTTAATAATAAACACAAATTTTTTCTGATGATTTTCTAGATTTGATATGTCACAGCCATCATTTTCACTAAAACTAAACATGATTTAGCTAAGAATCATCTCTAGTTAAGTTAATAGTTTCTGTTTGTTTCTTTAGCTGGTTTGCAGGAGCAATATCAAGACTGGAGGCTGAACAACGACTGTGCTGTCAGGATACTGGAGCGTTTCTAGTGAGGGATAGTGAATCAGCTCCAGGAGAGTTCTCTCTCTCTGTTAGGTCAGTGAATGCACCACACATTTTCTCTTCAGTTAAGGCTAACTCAAAGCAGTGGTGCTAAAATAGTTTTATGTCATTGTTTTTATGTTTTTCTTCCAAAAAGACAAAATTTATTAACTAGGCCCAAGCAGCGAAGCACTGTGAAGGTCTATTGTAATCACAGGATTTTTTATTATTCCAACAAAGCATGCAGATTTTTGGAGCCTTAAACATATTCAAAAACTCACCAAACGTCACCCAAAATTGTCCCCAAACTAAAAATTTTTGATAGGCGTGGCCAAACTGGTCTACAATGCTCCCCAACATGAGATAACACAAACCTTATGTCGTATATATCTAAAATTCATGGCCATCGGGGGAACTGTCCCCGATGGCCATGCAATATTGTAGAGTTGCATCAGCCAACACAACCCTATAACATCCAGAGCCTTAAGGAACTCCTCCAAACTCCTCCCACGCCCAAGTTTTTGCCTCAGCAACCAGCATGCCGCTTTGACCGCCGGTATCCATCAGCTGCTTCTGGAGTACCACAGGCCAAAAATGCCTGATCCTGACAGCATCCCTCACTGAAGATGTCCACCAACGGGTTCTAGAGTTGCCACCATGACAGGCACTGAAAACCTTATGGTCGCAGCTCCGATAAGTCGCCTCAACAATGGAGGCATGGAACATGGTCCACACAGACTCAATGTCCCTAACCTCCCCCAGAATGTGTTCAAAGTTCTGGTGGAGGTGGGAGTTAAAGCTCCGTCTCACAGGAGACTCTGCCAGACGTTCCTAGCAGACGTCTGGCAGAGTCAGACGTCTGCCAGAGTCTGGCAGACGTCCCGACCGGCATCCCCCCGCATCAGAGCCAACTCACTTCCAGGTAGTGGTCAGTGAACAGCTCCGCATCTCTCTTCACCCGAGTGTCCAAGACATACGACCACAGATCTGACGAAACGATGACAAAGTCAGTCATCGGATGCGGCTTAGGGTGTCCTAGTGCCAAGTGTACGTATGGGCACCTTTATGCCTGAACATGGCGTTCGTTACAGACAATCCGTGATGACCACAGAAGTCCAATTACAGAACACCACTCAAGTTCAGATCTTGGGGTCGTTCCTCCCAACTACGGCCTTCCAGGTCTGACTGTCAATGCCCTTATGAGGGTTGAAGTCCCCCAGCAGACCAAGGGAGTTCCCAGGAGGGGGGCATCTCCAGTACCCCCTCCGAGGACTCCAAGAAGGGCGGTAATCTGAACTGTTGTTCGGCCCGTATGCAAAAACAACAGTCAGAACCCGTCTCCCCACCCGTAGGCGGAGGGAGGCTACCCTCTTGTTGACCAGTGTAAACCCCAACATACAGGCACCGAGAAGGGGGGAAACAAGTATGCCCACTCCTGCCTGGCGCCTCTCACTGCGGGCGAGCCACCCTAACTCCAGAGTGGAAGTACGTCCAGCCCCTCTCAAGGAGACTGGTTCCAGAACCAGAGCCATGTGTCGAGGTGAGACCGACTATTTCTAGCCGGAACCTCTCAACCTCACACACTAGCTCCGGCTCCTTCCCCACCAGAGAGGTGATGTTCCATGTCCCAAGAGCTTCTGCAGCCAAGGATCAGACCGCAAGGGCCCCCTTCCTCGGCCACCTCCCATCACACACTGCACCCAAAAAAAGTATTGTGCAACATTAAAACATGCCTGGCTGCAACTGCATTGATGGCAGCTCTTCTTCTCCTCAGTGTTTGTTAGCTTATTGGCGCAGCTCCACGCTCCTACTACTGGTAGCTTCACTGCATTAGTTCAGCGTTACACCGGTTGAGGATGTTGCTGTTATTCACTTGTCTGGTGTCTGATTTTTCAAATATTTTATGTTTTATTTAGGATTTTTGTGCATATGTTTTGGCAGTGCTGTAGGGTTGCCACCTGTCAGGAAAGAAAATAAGGGATGTCCTTATTTTTAAAGACTACAAAGCAAACTTCCGCTTCGTTGTTTTTTTTCTTCGCTGCTCTCTGCTTCATGCTGTCACAGCTGCTAGGCAAAATGAGTTACACTAAGGTGGTGGTGGGGACCGTTGGTGAAGGGTAGACCTGTCCGAATTCACAGCTTTTCTCTTCCGGTCTGAGTTTATTCACGGCCTTGGAAGGACTCCGTCTATGCAGACCGATCCTTCAAAGGATGCAGACCTTGAATTTGGCCAAAGCTTCTGATTTTGTCTTGATTTGATTTTGGTTTGTTTTTTCCTAATAACGTCATCATGGTTACTTAAAATGCCAACAGTCGTAATAGTGCACTTCATGAGATCGAGCTGCACATTTTGATATATATTGTGAGGGTGCACGCTGCAGTCCGGGCCACATTAAGGATAAACGAAAGCGGCAGTTTATTTTAGGTGAAGAATAATAGTGCAAGGCTATCCTGTGCATTACTATGGCAGGCTCCAATAAAAAAATGTTGGCTTTACTTAGGGTTAGAGGCTTTAATTAGAGGCTTCTGCCTCTAATTAAAGTTAATTAGTCGGATTGGACGTAGCTCAGACATGTCTATGGACTCACTCGGTCCAGGTGGGGTTGTATTTTTCTTTCTTTATTTTTTAAGAAGCTGAGCACAGAGAGCTGGTGAACCACTTTGTGTCATGGTGTGGGAACAATCATCTCAACTTGAATGCAAACAAAACAAAGGAGATGATTGTTTGCTCGAAATAGGCTTCGATCAAACCCTATTTCCATTATAGGAAAAGAAGTGGAGGTGGTTGACAAATATAAATACCTCAGTGTTCATCTGGACAACAGACTAGACTGGAGATGCATTTGTGAAGCCTCCTAAGGGACAGAGTAAATTGTACTTCCTGAGGAAGATAAGATCATTCAAGGTTTGCACCTAGATGCTGTAGATCTTCTATAAATTTGTTGTTGAGAGCATCATCTATTCTACTCTCATCTGCTGGGGCAGCAGCATTTGTCTCTCTGTTTGTCTATATCTATTTATCTAAAAAAAATTGCTTTGGAGGACTCATTTTAAAATCTTAAAATCTTCTAGATATGAGCAATTTGTCATATCCAAAAGGTAACGTTGAAATCTTTCTAAAGATCCATCACTCAAACTGTTGTCATTGAGTCTGCTTTTCTTTATCTGTTGAAGTCTCTATTTAAATCCCTACTGTTTTAAATGTTGTCAATTATGTTGTCATTTCGAATCTGTGTTTTTACCATTTTTCCTGAGGAGCTAGTCTGAAATGTCAGAAGACAAGTTGTAAATGGATCAAACAGTCCAGACAGTAGTTCTGTCAGAATCTCATGTTTACTGTGCAGATAGTCTGATGATTGTTTTCCATCCACATCTAACACACATTCACCAGTACTTGAAAGTGTGTTAAGCTCATCAGAGTGGGGACACTTTAAATGTACTCAATGAGAATTCATTGCACCAAAAATATCTCTCTGACACACACATTAAGCACGGAGTGAAGATGAAGTGAGGATGAAGTGCTGTTTTTGGGTCAACAGGAAAGTGACATGGGACTCATTTAATCACTGAGGATAAATTAAATGTGTTCAATAATCGGGGCACTGCGTAACACCAGGCAGCTTTTTAATTATCCATAGGTATGCTATGCAACTGGTGTATGTAAAAAAAAAAATCACACATTATTGTTTTTATTAAACATTTGTTTGCCTACACTAGCTTAGAGAAGTGGTCCCCAAAGTGGGTCCTGGAGGGTCGGCATCCTCCATGTTTTAGTTCTCTCCCTGGTTTAACACACCTGGTTCAAATTACGGCTCATTAGAGGCCTAAGAAGAACATTGACTTGCTGAAAAGGTTGTGACTACCACCAGGGAGAGAACTAAAACATGCAGGATGCCGGAGTTAGAGGACCGATTTTGGGGACCACTGGCTTAGAGGTATGACCAAGGACGAAGGAACAAATTTATCATTGGGGGGGAGACGCATATCGGAAACCTGACAAATCTGTAAATAGCTTGAGCAGAAATGACAAACAATGGCGTCATCAACGCATTATTCTAATGATTAGAGTCTAATCTGACCCCTTGTAAAGCGTAAACTAAGGGGCGGAGCTATAGAGGGGTTTGGGGGGCGGCCCGGGCCTAGAGGGGGGCCAGATGGGAGGAAGAATATGACTTTAGGGATCCAAGCCTTTATCATGTTTGATGAGAGCTGGAGAAGGTGGGCCCTCTCCTGTTGAGTATTATGTATGTAAAATTGCATAGAATGTTGCCCCAGTAGATTATATATAGTAGGCTGCCCCTGTCATTGTTGACTCATGGTTGTAAAAACGTTACAAGAACGACTGATTATATTAAGGATGGGGGGTGGGGGAGGGAAGGGGAACTAGTCGCTCTGTCTGAGGTTTTATCAGTTTGTTTTAGAATAGATTTTTTTCTGATAAGTGGAGGGCTCCATCCTAGTCAGACGTCCTTGAGCCTGTTCTTCTGAAGCGATGGTCACATTGTTGTTCTTGTTGATAAAATGAAAAATGTTTGGAATGAGCAGCCTTATCCCATTTTTGTTAAGATTGCGTCCGCCTCTTCCAAAGAGGTGAAAACGCTGCCAGTAGATCCAGAGGTTATGGATGAAGGTCACTGAGCTGCAAAGCAGGTTTTAATCAGCCATTTGTTTATCATGTCCAGCCTGGAGTGTTTTTCGTCTCCCCATTGAGGTGATGGAATTGGACCACTGAGAAATAACTTAATTTTTAATTTTCCCATGTGTTCAGAAGAATATTAAACTCCTTTTTCAAAATCTCTGATTTTTGCTTTGCCAGATCGTTGGCTCCAACATACACAACTAAAGTTTCCATGTGTGGCTGATCAGTGGTTAGAGAGAGAACTTTGCGAGTCAAATCAGATACAGTGTTATCAAGAAAAGAAACCACTCTCATTTTCTTGGGATTGCAAACATGACTGACTCCATTTACTGCCTAATCTCAAACAATAAGCACTTTTGGCAAACATTTCATTTTCCTGGTGGTTGCTTAGTCCTTTGGAACTTTGGGGGGTGGATGTGTTGGTCTAGCCTCATTGTTGATATTTGAAGGTGAGGTTTCACTCCGAGGCTCAGGCTGAAGTGCAGAAAATGTGTTTTTCAGTGGGATTCCCAAGGAGTCAGAATGTTTTGAGGCTTGAGCTTGTCGCTTTGTTGGTGGAGCCGTTTTGGTTCAAGCTGCTTGTTTGCTATTCTTTGGCGGAGCAGGAGTTGAAATTGAAGGTGGGTTTCGGCTCAGAGCCGGCCACTCTGCGTCATTTTTGATGTTTAAAGCTGAGGTTTCTCCCAGGGGCTCAGGCTGGAGTGCAGAAAATCACTCATTCAGTGGGATTCCCATGGAGACTGGATGTTTTGAAGCTCGGGCTGGTTGCTTTGTCTTTGGTAGTGGGGTCAGTGGAGCCGTTACGGTTGCAGCTGCTTATTTTGGCGGAGCAGGTGTTAAAGTTGCCAGGTGCAGGGTTCTCCTTGTTCTTATCGGATCCGCAGTGCGAGACTCTCGATTCGGCCTGGCACTCTGAGCGTTCCAGGGTGAGCTGCTTGGTACAGGGCGCACAGCATCTCCGTTGATTTTAAGAAGAGTTATCTCATTTCCACAGGTAGCGTTGATCTCAAAGTTCACCTCCAGCAGGTTAATCTTCATTTCAATAGAATGAAATCGATGTATAATAATGCTCATGTTCATGGATTCACATTTTTTGCAGAACCACACATTCATTGGCTTCGGCACCTGAGTCATTCCAGGGCAGGCTAGGTGGACGATGAATTTGCAGCCATCACAGAAAATCAGTGGGTTTCCGTTCCAGCCATTTTCGACTGAGCACACAGAGCAGCAAAACATGTCCTTCAAGTTAAAAATAAAAGTAAGAAAATCTCCTGGTCCTTAGGTTTGAAGTAATCCAGTTATGATGTCGATAATGTAAATATAATTATACAAATTGTGACTTTAAAAATAATTCACAGGCAAAGTTATCAGTAAGGACGAGAGAGAGCAGGATAAGCTGTTCCTCCTTCAAAGTCCAGTTCATGTAAATACCTTTATAGAATGGTTTAGTCTGGTGGATATATGGAGAAAGAACTTCCCCTTGCAAAGAATGTACACATGGCATAATGAGCAACAGTCATCCCAATCTCGTATCGACCTCTGGTTGGTGTCTGACCATTTGTCAGAAATATGTAACAGTAGTATTTTGCCTACTCTCCTTACGGATCACTGTGCTATTCACATAAAGCTAAACTTTCAATCAAACAGTGCAGAAAGATTTATGGCTGTGTTTTTAGTCAAGACTGTGAGAGAGCCAACTTCCTTGGCTGAGAAGCAACCATGAAAGTTTCAGGATGCTTTACAGTTACGAGACAAGACTGGTGGTAGCCTCACCTCATCTTCTCCGAACAAGCTGTTTTCCAGATGTCCCAAACAATTGGAAATGGGATTCATCAGAGAAAATGACTTTCCCCCAGTCCTCAGCAGTTCACTCCCTGTACCTTTTGCAGAATATCAGTCTGTCCCTGATGTTTTTCCTGGAGAGAAGTGGCTTCTTTGCTGCCCTCCTTGAGACCAGGCCTTGCTCCAAGAGTCTCCGCCTCACAGTGCGTCCAGATGCTCTCACACCTGCCTGCTGCCATTCCTGAGCAAGCTCTGCACTGCTGGTAGCCTGATCCCGCAGCTGAAACACTTTTAAGAGACGGTCCTGGCACTTGCTGGTCTTTCTTGGGCGCCCTGAACCTCTCTCCTTGAAGTTCTTGATGATGCGATAGATTGTTGACTGAGGTGCGATCTTTCTAGCTGCGATACTCTTCCCTGTTAGGCCATTTTTGTGCATGTGTTTCTTTAGAGATAACCATGGTTCACAGAAGAGAAACAATGATACCAAGCACCAGCCTCTTGGTGCTTGGTGGTGTCCACCACTGGACACCACCAAGTGTCCAGTGGTGTGATTCTTACTTAATCATGACAGATTGATCTTCAGCCCTGTCCTCATCAACACCCACACCTGTGTTACTGGAGCAATCACTGAAACTGGTCAATGAAGTTGAAATGAGTTTTGGGGGATAAAGTTCATTTTCTAGGCAAATATTGACTTTGCAATTAATTGCTGTTAAGCTGATCACTCTTTATAACATTCTGGTGTATAGGCAAATTGCCATTACAAAAACTGAAGCAGTAGACTTAGTAAAAATTAACATTTGAATCATTCTCAAATATTTTGGCCATGACTGTACATTGTGCTTTTTGTATGCTAAATTAATAAAATGTTTTATTAATTTATTTAAATAAATTAATAAATGTATGTATTAAATAAATTTAATAAATATTAAATTTCTTACACAAATGTAATTCTCTCCAGATGATTTTCTTGTCACTGTATGTTTAAAATCCCCCCGCCCCCTTCCCTCGGCATATTTTATATAAAATATTATCTGGAGAGAATTACAACATTTATATATATAGTTTCTTTCACTTTCTTTTCTTATGTTTGTGTACAATGCCAATGTTTCAAAGATTGCTAATAAAGATTGAAAAAAAAAAAGATTCGTGTTGATAGCGGTTCACTGTGGCTGCGAGGTGTCTGTCTCTAGGCAACCATGACAACAGCTTCGGTCCGTAGCATTCAGGGGTCCTTGCTCGCAACAAAAATTTAACTGACCTTAATATTTCCTGTTTTATTTTGGCGTGATCCGTACGAGAGTTTCGCATCTGATCTGTTTCTTACTCATTTTGCTGCTTGTGGCTCAGTGTTAGCGCGCAAGTAACCGAGATCATCCGGTTAAAGGATTTTCAAAATAAAAGATCCTTCAGACTTAAATAACACATGAAGCGGAAATATTTAATTATTTATTGCGCAGCCCGGTACTAATTGGTGCACGGACCGGTACCGGTCCACGGACCGAGGGTTGAGGAGCACTGCTTTAAAATATATCCATAGGTGTTCCTCCAATTAACTCAAATGTATCTGTTAACCTTTATTGGAGCACTAATGGATTTAAAGTTGTTGGACAGTAGCTCTAAAGATCTGGAGATGGAGACCACTACATTAGATCAAAGCCTTGTCTTTGATAGGACCAGTCAAAGTCCAATACAATCAGACTGAATAGGAGCTATTTTTTTTAAAGGGACAGTGTTATGTGTTTTACATACACACTGTACCATTTCATAGCACAGTTAAGTAACTATGTTACCTTCAATTATCAAAATGCTATATATTTTGGGAAACTCTGTCATCACCTGTAAGTCCCTTTCTTCCCTCACTAGATGTCTTCAGGGAGCAGGATGGGAGCCAAGCCTTTCTGAGGTTCTCCCACACACCTGCACTTCATCTTCCGTCATTAGATGGAGCATAAGAAGAGCTGGCTGCCGGTCCTCCGACGCCAGTGTTTGCCTATGTGGCAACTCCAGCCCCTCAGAATCTCAGATCCTCGTCTGATGTCTTTTGAGTCTAGAGCTCACCTACGTTTGTGTTCTGCCCTCCTAGGTACTCGGGATTCCATTCAGATCGTTATTTCCTCCTTCCGGTTCCAAGCGACCCCCACTGGTCCCTGCTCCACCGCCTCTACCCGAGCCTGGTCCGCCCCTTTCCCTCTTCCATCGGGACGAACTGACAACCCTCCTCTTGACCCAATTTGTGCCCCACCCAGGCGGGTCACACTGCCTGCATGCATAAGTGCCACTGGCATCATCCTGCCTCAGCACCCCGCTGGACTCGCGTCTCTCTTTTGTCCCCAGTGTTCCGAGCCAGCCTCCCTGTGTGGGTTTTGTTTCTGTGTTGGACACCTGCATTATCCTGCTGTTGTCACTAGTTGTAAATCTTTATTTATTGCCTCTGGGTTCTATACTTAGGAAACATGGGATTTCTTTTCATTGTTATGCTGATGATTGTCAGATTTACTTGCCCATGAAGCAGAAGGATGTACATTTAATCACACATCTCCTGCCATGTCTAGATGATATTAAAGTTTGGTTGGCCTTGAACTTTTTAAATTTTAATTAAAACAAAACAGAGGTGATGGTGTTTGTACCCAGTGGCTCCTGTGAGTCCTCCTCTGTTGACCTGGGACCTTTGGAAGTATATTTTAAACCTGTTATTACAGATCTTGGTTTTAAGGTGGACAGTGATTTTAAATTGGTATTTTGAAACAGTGATCTACGGTTTTATTTCGACTTGATTGGATTACTGTAACTCGCTTTATCTGGGAGTCAGTCAGTCGCTGCTCTCAGTTTTTTGTTGTTTTTTTTAACTTATTTTTATTATGTTGGTTTTAATGTACAGCACTTTGTATCAGCTGTGGTTGTTTTAAAGTGCTTTATAAATAAAGTTGGTATGGTATGCTATAAAGCTAAAGAACTGTTCTGATCTCCTGATGGTGTTTCTACATGTGGGTTAAACAGATTCCCAAAAGCATAACAACATATCAAATATGACTTAAAATAAATTTTACTTCCTGATTAAAGTTTCTGTTCGTTTGTATGAAGTTTTCAGCACTCAGCCTCTGTGCCTCCATTGCTGCAGCTCCAGTGACATTTGACTTTGTGACTGCGGTTGCCCTACCTACTTGGTGGAGGTGGGACCACAGCATTTAGAAAATTTAAAACTGAAAGGCTAAACCTGATTTACATTACTGCTTAATTTTAAGGTTATTATGCGTTCTCGAGTTAATTCCTGCAAACAAAGAAACAGACACCAGGAATGAAGGCGAAGAAGGATGGAGCAGAATAAAGCACACATACCTGCCTTTCTTCACCTGACTCTTATGCTCCTCTCTCATTTGGCAGCTATGGTGACAGGGTGGAGCACTTCAGGGTCCTGGAGGGCGGTGGTCAGTATTACATCTGGGATAAGGCATTCTGCTCCCTCAACCGCCTAGTGGAGTTCTACAGAGCACACAGCATTGCCATGGAGAAAGTGGTCCACCTCAGGGATTACCACTCCTCCCTTCACTTGAACTCGCATCTTGGACACAACCCCTACCCCAACCCATATAACAGCAACTCGCTGGAGTCCATTCACTCAGCCCACTGCTGCCCTAACCCGTCTCCCAGAGACTGGCAGACCTCTGCACATTCACTCAAACCAGTTTTAGAGGTATGACACATAAGAAGTCATTTCTTCTCATCACCAGCTGATAATTGCACACTTGTGTGTCTGACACCATGGTTTGTCTTTCAGCAGAAGCCTCGGGTGGCCCGAGCTCTCTGCGACTACACCCCCTCACAGACTACCCACCTCCACTTCCAGCGCGATGAAATCATTGACCTGCTGGATTGTTCCAGCTCCCTCAGCTGGAGGGGACGCTGCCACGGCAGAGTGGGCATCTTCCCTCCAGAGTTGGTCCAACCACTGCTCCATTAACTCCATATCAGATATTTGGTGTCTATGATGTTTATGTTTCTGATGCTTTTCAGTCAGGATCGGTGGTGGTTCTTGCACGAACGATAAATTGGGCAGCCCCCTTCTTGCCATCCCCAACCAGAGAAAATGCATTTCTGGGACAAGCTCAAATGCATTACAGTACCACACAAGGTATGTAAGATAGTCTTCCTTTGCACAGCAGCAAGCACATAAATGCAAATAGAAACTTTGCCCAAAGTGCTTGGACAGATTAGTTATTTAATCTGGTGCTTGTGGTTTCTCTTTCTACTGCTGCCATGGGCCACCGCCCTAAGACCCAGATCAAAAAGCACCACTGGTCAAGATATACCCCACTGTCAACTGTTACAACTACATTAACTTGACTCCATATCTTTGAAGGTGCAGGATGAAGTTTTGATAGGCATATAT